>JAOTQE010072390.1:0-16797 GCA_025631205.1 Nesometra sesokonis
TGGCACAGAGTTTAAATTGCCCTAATGGAAATACAGTATCTTTACTTATTACTTTTTTTCTTTTTATATTCATAAATGTTACAACCTGCACCTCTTATATGACTAGATTCTCCCAAACATAAATTGTTAAACCAGACTGCCAGTGTTTTATCTATATATTTGTTTTTTTTTTTTTTATTAAAATATTTTTTTTTTTTTTAATGGTGGCCATAACCTAAAGTTTATGTGAACTTATTTTGGTCTCCTTTCGCACATTTATTAGTCTTTTACTTTTACTGTATTTACTTGTATGATTATGATTTTTATTATTGGAAAATTTGTGTGATAAATAAATTCAAACAAACTGTTTTTGCTAAATAAATTGAACTTGAACTTAAATTATCATTTATGATGGCACGGCAAGAGATTTGAATAGTTTTCAACATAAATTGCACTATCATAGGTGTGCGGATATGTGTAGATGGCTCTCAATTCCTCCAACCCTGAGGTAAACTACCGAGTACTTACCTTAGTGGTGGTGGTCCTGAACTGTTTGTATAGTTCATGCCCCGAGACACTGAGCCCATACTCAAAGTATTAACCGTTGCTAGGCTAGGTCCTTGCGATACGTCGTTGGTGGGACCATTGTGGCTTATTGGTGGGATTGGTGAACTGCCTCCCTTGCTTGTGGAATTGGTGGACTGCTGGAGGAAAGTTGTACTGGACTTCTGTTGCGCATCTTGATGTACGTCACTTTCATTCATCTCCTAAAAAATAGTAAGATGCCATATTAGTTTAATAAACAAATAAAGTTTGTGGTACACCATGTATGTAGTTGTAAGCTACTCAACGTTCTGACTAAACATTATATGTTTATTGACATTTCAAAATGCAAACCTTCAAAAGACATTATTAGGTTAACTATAAACCTGTATCACAAACACCAAATGTCAGTAGAGGATCCAAAGAATTATGTATGTGAAAGTTTATCCAAAAAGTTAAACAGGCCTCAAATTTGACTGAGGCCACCATGGCAATGGCCTTCGGTGCCTTTCCAGAAGACTGAGATGCCCTTGAAAATATGTTTTAGTTAAGGACATCATCAGTGCCACCATCAGAGCCATCAGCACATCAATAACCAGCACAGAGACACGCAACACAAATCAGCAGTCATGGAACACATTGTAAGGTTTAATGACACAGAGATTAATTACAAATATTATGAAGAGAAAATCTCAGACACTAAAGACAATTAGAGAAGCTATTGGGATTTGAAAACATGACAACAACATAAACAGAGAGGGGTTTTACAAAATACTGACAACAACACACTCATTATTCCTGTACAACTGATAGAGGGCACATTATAACATTGGCAGTACCTCTCAATAACATAGATAGAGCTATGTGAAAACTAGCTGACTCAGAAAAGATTGATGAAAACTGACGAAGAAAAAACAAGATCTCCGAAAATGAAGCATGCAAATTGAATGTAAAATTAAGTGTCTAAATTCAGATTTGTTTAGGCCCAGTATTTAGGCATCCCTTTGACACAGGGATGTCGAGCCTAGGGAATCATAGAATTTCCCCTGCTAGCCAACCACCACATGTGACCATAACAACTGTAGTTAATAATGGGTACTGTTTTTTATTTGCCAATTAGATTCCTCGACAGAAGTCACGAATCATGGTCTTAAAATTTAACCATGGCTAACAAGGATGTAGCATATTTATTGGATGGCTAAAAAAGTGCACAATGAAGTAATAATCACCTTTATCTTCTCTGGTGAAGACTTTGTTTGCCTTTCTTCTATAACTACCGTATCAACCGAAATCTTCCTCGTCTTTTCTGAATCTGCATGCTTTTTTCGATGCCTTTCTTTGTCTTGACTTGCATCATGCTAAAAAAATGTATACATTTAACATGTTAGCAACAATATTTGATATGTAGTTTTTTATTAGCGTATATGTCTATATCACATACTAACTGAGATTTCATGTTCATCTAGTAAACTTATATCAGTAATGTACATTTTCAAAAAAACTTATGTGACAGTCACTGTTTGGGTTTATAATACATTTTGCACACAAAATAAACACCTCCTTCATATAAATTTTCCACTTAAGCCTTTAAAAAAAATAAACACCCAGGCCTTTAATTCAAATTAATATGGTAATGTAGCCTGTATCACAGGCCTTATGGTCGGGTTTATTCGCTTTTATTGCTTGATTCCTTTTAATGCACTATTGACATCCCACATTCACTTATTTTAGTTTAGCCATAGGCCAGTTAAAACGATTCATGCGTGACCATTCACATCGTGAAATACTTCTCCAGAATATCAGTAATCATGCTCAACAGTATTTGATAAATGGGTGGTTTCCCTTTCGAATGAACGAGCTAGGTCACTACCAGTTGAGAGGACTACAAAACAAAATACACTTGAAAAGTATTCTCAGGTTGTAATTTTGTCCTACTATTCATATGAACAAACCTTAGTCCTTAATTCTCGTGCACTTTCAATCCTCCATCATGTTGCCTAGGCCTAGGGTAGACACAACAAAGCCTAGGCCTGGGGTTCCCGATTCGGAACGCCAAGCTTTGATTATGTGATGTAATGGTATCACATGACTTTCAAATTCAATCAAGCATGACCATTTAAACCTATATTTTCTGTGCGAATGCATGAATTGTTTTAACAGGCCTTAGGGCTAAACTAAAATAAGTGGTTATGGGACGTCAATACAACCTAAAAGCAAATAAAAGTGACTAACAGGCTAATGGTAATGCAACTAAAAGTTTTTAAATATTTTACCTTTTTCGTTCGCTTTGGTTTCTTTTTTTCATCTGCACTATTGCCGCCACTTCGACCTTCTCGTAATAATGGATTATCGTGCATCTCTTTCTGGATTTTAGCACGTAACTCTGCTGGGTAACGATCTGAAAATCCATCCTTCTTGAAGAATTCATGCTTTAATAGCTGACTACATGTAGGCCTGTTGTCAGGCTCTAGCTGTAAACTATTCTGTTGAATCAAAATGTTCAAATAAATAAGATATAAGAAATATTCCTTTTACCTACCTGAAGAAGTGGTAAATGCCAAGTCCATAAATATATTCAAAAATAGATTGGACAGTGTCTAGCATAATCATCTATATAAATTTCCAAACTAATTATCATTCAAAACACCGAAATGAACTTCTCGAAACAAGTAAGTACAAACCCTTTAAAGTTAATTTTGATCAAATTTGTGACGGGTTAACAGGCGTAAAACGCCTTCAACCGAAACAACCTGTTACACTACTTTTGAAAAGCCTAGCCTCCCCATGGTGTAAACTAGAAATAATCCTTTTACACTACTCTGTAAAAGCATAGCCTACCCATGGTGTCAGTTAGAAATACTCGAATCTTTAAAAGCATAGCCTCTCCACTGTTTAAATTTTCAGGGTTCAAACACTAAATAAAAATTCCATATTTTGTTTTAACCAATTAATTTTTTTTTTAAATTTAAATCTACTCCTTATCATTAAACATTGTAAAACTAAGTGGAAAAATGGACAGCGCTTTTCTGTATCATGACATTTCAGAAAACTTTATAATGGAAACTGGAAACAAAGTTAAAAAAAAGTAATCATACAAGTCTCAAATTCAATAGTCTATCTTGTTACAATCTTGCTGTTTGTAAAGTGTGAAACCAATTAAGCTTACAAATTTTAGTTATCGTGATAATAAATATTATTCTTGAGAAAAAATAATAAAGAGCTTTGCTCATTGGGAGACAAATTATTTTCAGTGTTCACACTTTGAGTAAAAATTTACGGTGTTTTTCCAGAACCGAAAAAATAATTAAATTAATTATTAATCACTAGTAACAGTACTGTAATTACTGCATTTACTGCATTTACTGCATTTACTGCATTTACTGCATTTACTGCATTTACTGTAATTTAATCTCATGGTCTATCCGTCATCAAATATTATAAAACTCAGTAGCGAAAAATTTACAAACTTGACAAGGACTTTGGCCTATCATGGTTTTTCATAAGGTAAATGATGGAGAAACAGAAAATAATGTACAACAAAATAATTATAGAAGCCTCAAAATCAATAGGGTCTGAATTTATGTTAGAATCTTGCAGCTTGCAAAGTTTGATACCAATCAACACAATTTAGTTAATGTGGTAGCAAAGCTTTTCAAACAAATTCACCACAACGGCCACGGCAGCAACAGCAGCAGTCACAGAAAAACAGGGTAACAGCAATAGCCTCCCCAGAGCTTTGCTTTTGGGAAGGCTAATTATTATTGTGTGGCTGAAAAACAAGTAATGTTTTGAAGAATGGCAATACTTTCCCCCTTGAGTATGATCAATTATTACTAATTATAGTAATGCGATATTATGTATAATATAATGCACCTTCAAGTTACGAACAGAATTTCATTAAAGAGTGGCTAGGATGTTCATGCGTTTAATGACATCAACCTCCCCTAAGGGTCACGGAATGTCATGCTGCCAAAAATTAGCACTTCATTCTTTTGTCCCCAACTGATATAACTGGACACAGCATCAAATATAATGCATGTCAAACAGTTGTTTAGTAAATCCACTGATTCTCACAGAATAGAACGTCGTGTTTGTCAGTGTACGAATTCTTAACCATTAAAGTCCGGAAATTAGTGTCCTTGTGTTGAATTGCATTGGTTTTTTATTTATTTATTAAGAGCACAATGCTATAAAAAAGTTGACAAGAAGTACGCAAAGAAGACACAATGGGCTGAGAGCCCAATGCAAATGTTGGTATCCTCTGAACCCCTGGTCCTTATAAGAAAAAAAATATACATACAAAATTATAAATAATATGCTACAAATTTCAATTGATTAATGCCAAGTACAAAACTATTCTTTTTTAAGAAAAGTATTCATAAAAGGAAATCAATTTTGGAATAAAATCCTGGACATAACATCACATCCACTTTTCACCGCCAGTGGCAAGTTGTTTGTTGTTGTAGTTTATGCCATTATTGGTACTTCGAAAGGTCCACTAATCAACTTCAAGTAAGAAAGGATAATACATACTCCAAGCAATGAGATACATGCCACCGTGACAAGATTCAATATTTCGACATAAATTATGTCATCATCAGGAATTATTCCTGATGATGACATAATTTATGTTGAAATATTGAATCCTGTCATGATGCCGTGCATCTCATTGCTTGGAGTATGCATTATCCTTTCTTATTGGTACTTATTTAGGATAATTTTTAGAGCATGTCAGGATTTGATATAACACCGGTAAATGTGAGGTCTCACCACAAAATGAGTCTCATGGTAGGAAAATTGAAACTGAGATATTGGTACCTTCTAATAGAGCATAATATAAGCTGTAACCTATACTTTAGATGACATTCATTGAACAAGTAGATCCAAATATATGAGCATTTCAAGTTTTCATTTATAGAAACATGGTTTTGAGAAAATCGCCAATAAAAGAATCGAAAAATAAACAAGACAATAAATCTCGGAAAATCTGCATGGAGGACACTTTCCTGCATGAAAACTGACCTAAAAAGTATATTTTAATGAAGTATATGTCCCATAGCAGTCACAACTGATTAAAACTAAATTTCTAAAAATTTTGACTTCAGACCTATTTTGGAGATTATCTCAATTTGATCTCACCTACGATGTGACTAATTTTGTGGTGAGAACTGACAAATATCCTTGTACATAAATGTCGCCTGCTGGACAAAAGATGGTAGCGCCTGTTTTTCTGGAAGCAGGACAAGACATGACCCTTAGGGGCGTAGAGTGACAAGAATGTGTAACATCTGGTTCACAGCACCTTAATAATAATAATAATTTTTATTTTTTAGCCACATCTTGGAGTTATTGTTATGTCTTAGGTATTAGAAAATACAATTAAAATTTATATATTCATTAAGAAAAATATTATTACAAAAATAAAATAATCGAATAGTACAGAAAATAAATGAAAAGAAACTAAAAAAAACTGAGCTTGTTGAGAAAGCCTAAGACCAAGTAAATTCAATTGAGAGACTATAATTAAAAAAATTTAACAAAAACTTACCTTCATAATACTAATAGATAAGGACGACAACTTAGGAAATCTCTTTTCTAGCGGTTCAACAGTCTTAACCTCCGGCAGTCGCATTCCCACAAATAGTGGATTTTTCATAAACACCTCTTTATGTCTATTTGTTAAATTACCTTTAGTAAAGAAAACAAATGATTTAATGATTGTCTTCTTTCAAAATGAAGATGGCAAACAATTGACATTGGCAATTGGCCATGAAAACCTCGTTAAGCATAAAATGATGACTGCAAAGAGATATGGCAATCAACGAAGAAAATCATCACGTTTGCAATTTTAAAGTAAAAAATGGAAAAAACTGCGTAGATTAGCAGTACCAAGTTCATTAGTAGATTTTTAATGACGGTAAAGTAGAAAAAATTTCCATAAGGTCTAAAAAAACTTTTTGTTGCCCAAGTCAGACTGGCCCAAAATGTTGAAAATTGGGGTTGGCTTTTTGTTATTTTAAGATTTTGCCAAATTTGTTTGAAAATGCACAAATTTATCCAGACAATTGTAGTAAACACATAAAATTCTCCCAGCCATTGTAAGAAATACTAAACGTTATCCCAAAATTTAAATATGAAATTTAGAAAAAATGTCATGTTTTGGAAAATACAGTTGCAGGTAAAAACATTAAAAAAAAGATTTTCTAATAAACTCAAATTTTCAAAAACTCTGTGCTTGAGCAAGAAACATTTTTTTTTTTTGCTTTTTTAAGCCTAATCAATGTTGCGTTACTGAATAATGGCATGGTATTGTTGTTGAGTGGTTAACATGCTTGCTTGCCGTTCCCAAGGTCCTAGGTTCGAATCTTGCCAACGTAACCCTTTAAGCCTATGAGACTTGGTTTAGTATGATGTAGATTTCTTGTAAATAGTGAGTTGTCACCTTGATGTTAGATTAGGCACGAAAAAAATAAATCAACTTCTGCAATGCTATCAGAGTAATGTAACGTCAACATAAAGTAATCAAATTATTGGGTAAAGTAACTGATATTGATGAAGCTATAAAAACAAGTAACATTTGCTTATTGCATTTACAGCAGAATGACGTAATTAAAAACCTTACTTTGTTTATGAGAATTTTGCACTTCAAATGACGTAAAATTTGAAAGGTTCACTAATAAAATTCAAGAAAATATAATGCATACTCTAAGCAAGATACACGCCATCATGACAGGATTCAATATTTCGACATAAATTATGAGATAATCAGAAATGGATGGATCATCATTCCTGATGATGTCATAATTTATCTCAAAATATTAAATCCTGTCACGATGGCGTGTATGTCACTGCATGGAGTATGTATTATACTTTCTCAAGTGACGTCTACACCAACAATGTGTAGGTTAGATGCTAAACAACTTTATCCATTCTGCCTTCTCTTCACCTAAGGCATGGGTTTGTGCTCCTAATTAGTCTTAAAAAATATTGAAAAAATATTGCTTACCAAAACATTTAATTATATGGAATAATTGATCAATATCGCTATCACCAGGGAATAGTGGTTCACCCGTTAACATCTCAGCTTGTAGACAGCCTACTGCCCAAATATCTACAGCCCTGCAATTAGTAAAAAAAAATAAAAAGAATTAGTCAGCCAACCAACCAATCAACAAACCACCAACCAACCAACCAGCCAACCCAACAACCAATCACCAACCCATCAACCAATCAACCAACCAACCAACCTACCAACCCATCAACCAATCAACCAACCCATCAACCAACCAACCAACCTACCAACCCATCAACCTCGTCTTTTTTCAATTTGCTTCCTTGGATCTTCATGTTTTTCCAGATTGGAACTACAGGCCTCAAATTTGGGCTTTTTGAGGGCAAGGCCGTTTTGACCTAATTTTGAATGGTACATCTGGGATAAGCAGGGCACCAGAAGTCATTTTGTACAAACTGTATCCTCGTGTATTGCTGAAAATAAGGACCACTGTGGCCAAAGTGCTCATCATGATGGTCATTTTTTTACGCAGTGGCTATTGTTATACTGTACCAGTCGTAATCTCAATTCTGTTGGCTATCTTTACACCACTCTGAAACGCATACGCAGTAGGTTTATTTTGTACATTGACAAATTCACTAAACAATCACGACCATGTAGCCTAGGCCAAGGTTCACGTGGTGCAATCGCAAATGGTCAGTGGGCAGTTTCGGGCATGGCTGTCCATAACAAGGATGGAATGTGAAAACAATTTACACGATAAAGGTACCATTTACACTACCGTAGTTATACAAATTTCGCAATTATTTTGGCTCTCATTAGTTTGCAGTGAGCCTCAAGATGCTGTCTGTGGATATTCACACATCAGCTTGCTACCAATCGCCCCGTGGTAGAGTGTTCCTGCTTAACAGCATGAAGAAGTTAACAGCTGTGAATATCCACAGACGACAGTAGCTTGAACTAAGGATAGCCCAAACAATGGTTAATGGCCCAACATTTATCGCGCATTGTTATTTGTTGTTGTTTTTGGAATCCATCCTTGTTATGGACGGCCACATCCAAAACCACTAAAATTGACTAATAATAATAATAATAATAATATGTGACATTTATATAGCGCTTATTGCCAATGCCTCTAAGCGCTTCACAATTATTACCCCCAGTCATTGGGATAAACACCTATGGAATACAATCCATTCCACAATGTTGCAGCCGTAATCAGCGCATATGGCATTTGTACCTCCCAGGTACCCACTTATACTCCTGGGTGGAGAGAGGCAACGTGGATAAGTGTCTTGGCTAGGAACACAAACAGTCGACCAGAGTGAGTCTCGAACCACCGACCTCATGATTGGAAGCTCGAAACGCCACCGCTGCGCCAATTGCGGTTGCACCGCGAAAGCCTGGCCTACACGGTGTCGCGATTGTTTTGTGAATTTTCCAGTGTCCAAAATAAACCTACTGTGCATGCGTTTTAGAGTGGTGTAAGAATAGCCTACAGGATTGAGATTACGACTGGTGTAACAATAGCCAATGCGTTTTTTTTTTTTTAAGCACTGAAGACAATAAAGAGGGCACTAGAAGCAAATGGCCCTGGTGCCTTGGTTAAATTTGAGTCCTGGAATTACACCCCAATAACTTGAGTAGAGGTGAAAGAACTTGAGGTACCACACATGTATGATATCCACAAAGACACTGCCGCCACACACTCATACCAAATGGTAACTTCATCAAAATGGCTCCTCCTTTAGACCGTTTCACCAATTATGTAGTCAAGTTACAATTATTACTGCTGATGATCATCATTGTCACTGATCATAACACTTTGCTGATAGCTGGCAAAATTGTAATTCCATTTTACAAACCTGACATCTTACAAAAAGTAAATTTAATCACAAGACTATAGGTATAGGAGTGGTGCTGTAGATTGGTGGTTAGCATGCTTGCCTTCCAATTCCGAGGTACTGGGTTCGAATCTGACTAAAGACTAGGTCAGAGCTCCCAAGTTGGAAAACCAGAAATCCTGGAGGATTTTTTCGGCCAGCATTCGTAACTGTTTTGGGATACTATGGGCATGTAAATATAATGCTTTATCTATTACAAATGAAAAGGTGTTTGCTATTATGTTTGGTACAATTCTTGACAAAGCAACTTTCATAGCACAATTTAATGTTCAAAAACAAAAAAACACTACATATTTTTTCGTTTACATTTATAATTTACTAAAAATCCTCGAGATAATCATGAAAAATCCAAGTTCCTGGAGACAATTGGGTATTTCCTGGAGGCCAGGAGATGTGTCAAAATTCCTGGAGACTCCAGGTTAATCCTGTAGACTTGGGAGCTCTGCTAGGTTGGTTCCCACGACTTAACAATGCCACTCCCCAAGCCTCATAATGAGACTTGGTTTAGAAAGTATGACGTAGACCTTATCCTGTAAGTGGCGAGTAAACTGCTGTTGGATGTGACATAAAATAAAAATAAAAAAAATAAAAAACAGTTATTAAACTGATTAAATTTCTCACACTGTGACTTACTTTCCATATTTAGTGTCTCCAACTAGAAGTTCTGGAGACCTGTACCACCTAGTAGCTACATAATCTGTGTAAACCTCACCAGGCGCTGCTAACGTCCGGGCAAACCCAAAATCGCATAATTTAACAACTCCAGACTTTGAAACTAATATATTCTCTGGTTTTATATCTCGATGTATAATCTAAATAAAAAAAAAAATCAATAATTAATAAAATCTGCATTTGAAATTTTGAATTTATTTCTTTTCAAAATAACTGTACAAGCTTAATATAGGAAATACATTTTTAAAGCAATGTAAAAATATATGCTTGTGAAAAAAGAAGGAAGGCTGCCATTTTCAGAAAAAACAGATGTTTTTACAGTGTACAACAAAGTCAAAAAAGGCAAGTACGGTACATGTTAATAAAGATAAAATCTGATAAAATTAAGCCTCATTCACACTGGATTAAAATTGTGAAAGTTGTAATCAGAGACCACAATTAAAATTCCAAATCTTAACGTCATACTGAGTTGTGTGGCTGAGCGGTTAAGGCAGGGAACGGTGAGCCATAGCTACAACACAGCATGGGTTCGAGGCCCGCTAATTCTGGTGGTAGAACAAGTCTTCTCGGATAAGGACTATAAACCGTAGGCCCAGTGTACACATACGGCTCATGTGCACTATAAAGAACCCAGTACATCTTTCGAGACAAGTAGGGGGTTATCCCAGTGTACTGGTCCATACACAATCCCTGTCGTGGACAGAAGGATATGCGCTAAGCAGCAGCCGCGAGGATATGACGTGATCCTTAGGGGCGTAGAAAGTCATAGGAATGTGTAACATCTGGTCCATGGTGCCTTGAGACTCTACTGTGTAAGGCGCTAAATAAATCTAATTACATTACATTACTGGTTAATATTACTTAGTGAGCTTTCCAAGGCGGTGGGCATAGGCCTCTTTCAAGTAAAACTACCTGGCAAGTCTGTAAGTGTCAGCATTATCAAAGTAAGTCCAATGCAAATGAGGAATAAATTTAATTTATGTCTAAATCCATACTTTTCACTAATTTGTCACTGATTTTGCATTTTATTATTGATTTCTTTAATTATAGTATCATAATAGTATGCATATTTAGCAGCATGAACTTGAACTAGATTTTTCTGGACAATAAATGCATTCACTCAATCCCATCCTATATCAGATGGCAACAACGTAAAAGTCGGGTTGTAAAATAAATAAAAACACTATTTTTACCTTTTCCAGAGGTTTAGGGTGGGTGGCAGTTTGAAATTAGGCAGGGTGGAAGGTCTTAAAATGAGCTTTAGGTTGGGTGGAAAATATTTAGGGTGGGTCCCCACTCACCTCTGCCCAGCATAATTAAATTCCTGCATGTGCTAGGGTTAACATTGTAGAAAGGACGGTATTCCATAGTTGTTTCCAATGACTGGGCTAATAAATGTGAATTGGTTTGAGGCCTTGGCATTAACCGCTATGTTAAAAGTCACATATTACTATTATTATTATTATATAAAATATCAATTTCATTTTGCTTATTTTAATATTAAGTGAGTGTTAAATTAATTAATATAATTTAGAACAGAGTTGATCGCTTGAATGACTATCACCCAAACAGCATCTTTGATCTTTTCACAAAGATTAATAATATTATCTAATTTTAATTATGACAAACTTCATTAGGTTTGAGACAATAGATTTTATTAGGGCATATTACAGTTGCCAGCAGTCAGTCAATATTCACTTCAATACATCTTGTCAAGAAAAACAAGATATGTACTAATTCAGTCTAAAAATAACCTCTGTATCAACACCATTGGTATCCCTTTAGGATTAAAATATTGATTTTTTAATTTAATTTCTTTTTGTTCAATTTCCCCTTTTTTCCAACAAACAAAATTGCCTTGCTAGCTTTTTATTGTAGTGTATGAATTGGAATATTTTGACATGACAGCAATATGGACCTCACAGGGTTTGTTGTGTTGCTACAGGTATGGAGAGTATTGATGCAGTCTATTGGATTGTAGAACACACATGGGAAGTGGACTAACCCAAGGGTAGAAACTAAACACTGTAACAGTACATCAATCCATAACAATGAATGAAATAAAAACAGTCAATAATATTAATAGGGTCAGCATGATGATGTCATGATGGCTAAGAATTTGTTAAAATTAATAAAAGTTAATTATTTAATTATTTTGCACATCCACTGAATACAGTGGATGTGAGTATATTTTTTACAGTTTTAAATTTTTAACATTTTAACATTTAATTTAAATGCTTTTAATTGTTTTATTAAATTTACAAATTATATATTATTTTTTCTCCATGTTTAAATTAATTAACACTCCACAACAAGGTCCTTGTAGTTAATAAGATTCTTGTAGTTTTTAAGTGCATCCGATTCATCATTTTACATTATGTCATTGTATTTGCACCTTGTTATATTGATGAAAAGACTGAATTGATGGATTGATTGATACAAATTTTGCAAGCCACCTGTAATTCTACTGTACAACTTGTAAGATTTAACTTACTCATTTACAGTACATGTAAACTTACTGGGCTTTTCACACCACAGGGCTTTTCACAACGGAATTGTTACGGTAAAATAAACAAGTGTGTCCGTAGTTTTTTATAAAAAGTCCAGTATGAATATGGCTGTAGACATTTTAGCTGCATAGTCCTAGCTCCCCATTGTGATAATCAAGAAATTTCTACCCACAACTTATGACTGCTTAAAGTATAAAACGTGAATATAAAATGAGGCTAGTCATGGCAAAACCACTAAGTTGTCGCACAGCAAGTTATTGAGAAATAAGCAAATAAACAACAAGAAATATAAACAAAAACAAAGGAAATTTTGGAATATTTTGTTCAATATCTTTGGTAGTTGTCCGATTTTAATAATTGACCCCTGATTTTGTAGCATATAACAAGTATATTACGGTTACAGTATTAACTCTATTTTCCAATTTTTTGACAACTTGGTGGTTTTGCCATGCTTTGCCCCAAATGGCGAATTTACTATGAACTAGCCAGTACCTACAACTGGTGCAGAATAACATTTACTAATTTGTAGTATAATACTGTATGCTATTGCGGCCGCCACCGCCACCACCACACCACCATCATCATTTGCCAAGATGGATAGTGCCTTCTATTTGATTTTGGGTAAAGTACAGTGTCTGCTATTGGTCGAGGAAATGTTCCCAACAACAGATGTGACCGACATTGCATTGTAGAATGTTTAATTTTTTATAGTACATAACATGGGAAAACATGCGAAATGTTATATAAACACGGATTTAAAATTACGTCTAAACGTGTGCCTTGATTGTCATTGCAAACCCTTCAGCAATTTAGAAGCATTCTGTGGACACAAATTTGGTAACAATGCTATAGTATAAATACATCTCACATTATAGTGGGCTAGGAATCTAGACCTAGTTTGGCAGAAATTTGCCATCCCATGACCATTGGACATTAGCGATTCTGGTCTGGATGCCAGCATGTATGTTGTAGCCGAGAGGATACAACCATATTGCATTTAATCAAAATACAATCAGATGCAACAATACTTGATAGTCTAGTGTTTGTATAGATTAGTTTCTTAAAGGACATCATCATTTATTAATGAAGATGCTTTTTCTCTATTAAGGTCATTGTGTAATGGTACACTATTATTATTCATGTCATCAATAGATAGAAGGGGGCTCATTCATGCCTCAAGGTCATCAACACATCCTTAAAATGAACCTCGAAGGTGGAAACAGATAATGGAAATCAATGTAGGCTATTCAGGCTATTGTACACATCAATTTGGTTCTTTGACCGATTCAGAAGTCAAACCAGTTATACATTTTCATCTAAATTCAGTTTCATTCAGTTCATTGAACAACCTGAAATTAGTAAGCTAGAATACATCGTGTCTAAATTTATGCTGCATTTCCACTTGCACGAGGTGGCAGTGGTAGCAGAACCTGGCTGGTTTTCTTCCAGTACAGTTGAACCTCCCTGTGCGGACACCTCCCGTAAGCGGACACCTCCCATAACGGACACTAATTCAAAGACCCGTTTGTTCTTCCTCTAATCAGTGCATTT
Source organism: Nesometra sesokonis (assembly GCA_025631205.1). Classification (NCBI taxonomy): domain Eukaryota; kingdom Metazoa; phylum Echinodermata; class Crinoidea; order Comatulida; family Antedonidae; genus Nesometra; species Nesometra sesokonis. The sequence continues at coordinate 14,172 of JAOTQE010072390.1, forward strand.
GGTACCTCTCGGAAGCGAACACCTCCCGTAAGCGGACGCGGACACTTTTTGTCTTAAAATTTAGATTTTTTGTATGCTAATTTACCTCCCATAAGCGGACATCCTGGAAAATTGAGTGACTTTTCTGTACAACGAATGCATATTTGTAAAAAAAAAACCCGTCATTATACTGTATTGGCTAAAAATCATATTACTGAACCAATCTTAAAAAATGAAAAACGATATATAATAAAGTATAGAATGCAGTGTCTACAAATTTAAGAGGCAATTTCGGTTGAGAATGTCGTGAAATATTACAACTTTGGCCCTCTATCGGCTCAAATTCTTGTAAGCGGACACCTCCCGTAAGCGGACACTTTTGCTGGACCCAACGGTAAACAGGAGGTTCAACTGTAGGAAAGTCCGTAAATAGCGCGACTTGGATAAACTTCCTGAGTCATACTACAGAATGGCCTTAAATCAATCAAGTGCAAATGCGGCTTTAGATTTACCCAAATAAGTTCCCATGTGAATGGGGCTTAGTTAACATGATGTTACTACAGTAAACCCTACCTAAACCAACCCCCCCCCCACCCCCCACCCTTCAAATAATCCATTCTGATTTTGGACAGATCACTTCTTGAATAAGTGTGTTTTACAATTTACAATTTCAAAATAAAATGAGACTATAGTAAATAATTATAAATTAACTTACATTGTGATTGTGACAAAAATCTATTCCTTTTAAAATCTGCCATAAACACTTTTTCACCATAATCTCATCAAGACCATTAGGGTACCTCTCTAGTTCATCCAATACAGTGTGATCCACAAATTCAAAAACTAAATATAAACGCTTCTTACGCCGAAAAACTTCTATTAAATTTACTAGATTTTCATGCCGTAATTGCTGAAAAAAAAAACAGAAATGTTTTTATTAATAGACAAAAATATAATCTAAAAATTGTATGCTTATGAAGCTTTTTTATTCACTTTTTATTATGTTGAGACTAAATTCATAACTCTATGCTCACTCTAACCATTCGCCAAGTCGCCAATGGCTACTGGAATTCTCATTTGGCTAAAATAAAAATGACCTCTTTTGCCGTATTGGCTAAATAAAAACTCCAAAAAACTATTCATTTTGTAACCATTTTTATCAGTTTTTAAAAATATGGATAAAGAATTTATAATTTGGCTAAAAAAAATTGGCAACATTTAGCCATTTTGGTCCAAAAAAAAATGACCATACCGTGAGAGTAGTAACTGATTCGCTTTACATTACATAACAACTAAATTCATATCAGATTCAGTTTTCATTACAGCACAACTAAATTCAGGCAAGATTCACTTTACACTGTGACTAAATGGTGACCGGTCACTTTGTCCCAAAACCATCTCGTCCCACACCAACTCGTCCCAAACCATCTCAGGTGATATAATAATAAATGTGGGACAAGTTGGTTTTGGGACGAGATGGTTTTGGACAAAATGGTTTTGGGACGAAATGATTTTGGGATGAGATGGATTTGGGATGAGATGGTTTTGGGACGAGATGGTTTTGGGACGAGGTGGTTTTGGGACGAAATGGTTTTGGGACGAGATGGTTTTGGACGAGTTGATGTGGGACGAGATGGTTTTGGGACAAAGTGACTGTAAATCGACTAAATTCATACCAATTGTTGATAGAATTTCAGAGGTTTTCATAGATTATATACAAGAGTTTTTTTAAATAAAACCAAAAAGTTGCTGATGTGTGTAAACAGGTTTCGTTGACTATCACTCAACATCAAAGTACGATTGTGCCTTGTGTTTTCGCTTTCCAAGAAGAAGGCTGTTATAAGAACAGCCTTCTTGGAAAGCAAAAAACTTCAACTATTTGTGGCGCTTGTCAAAAAAAACACCCAGACGTAAGAAGGTAGCATACAACACAAGCCACAATCGTACTGACGATGTTGACCAATGTTTACATAAGTAAGCAATTATTTGGTTTTATTTCAAAGAACTCATGTCTTCATACCAAATTCACTTTTACATTACATCATGACTACTGTAAATTCATACCCGATTCACTTTCATTTCTATACATAAGACTAAATTCATACCAGATTCACTTTTAATTACATCACGACTAATTAATACCAGAATTACTTTTCATTGTGCAGTGACTAAATGAAGAAGGTTTGGTTTACATGAAATTTTGGTTTCCAGAGGGTCTTAAGTAACTGTAATAAAATATTTATCACTTATGTACTTACAATAAAGGAACATTCCTTCCAAAATTTACAAAAATTAAATTTCTTTGGAAATTTACCTGTTTATTATTTCTAAAATAATAATAATAACAATCATGTTTAGTTAATTGTAATAATATTATTCTCATGTAGAAAAAAGGTAATTATTAAACTCTTTCAGGCTTATTCACCTGCTTTATTTTTTTAGGATTCGCCTAAAAAATCCAAGTTCTATACTTATTTAGCATTATTTTATGTTTTGAAGTAATACTGTATAAGTTGTTATCTTCGCGGGGGTTTAATTTTCGCGAATTTCGCGAATGAGAACCTTACCGTGAAATTATCAACTCGCGAAAGTGTAATTTTAAGTTACTAAAACTGTAAACATTGTTGGTGGCGCCCTACTCGTCAAC
>JAOTQE010072401.1:0-16797 GCA_025631205.1 Nesometra sesokonis
TACACTATAAAATAATAGCAATGTGGTGGCCTTGGCTTGTTATCAGCTGGCACTGTTAATTAATGAGCCGTTAATCACCCAGCAGCCAAAGGGTTAACGCACACAACTTGAATAAACCTTATAATTATACTCACAAAGCCATTCTAGAATAACTTTTGTCAATTTTTATGTAGGTTATTTTTATATGCATTCTTCTCATTTATAGAGGCTGTTATAGAATAAATTTAATTGAATTAAATACGGTATACTATTTTAGGTTTTTAGTTTTCATCCATAGTAGGCTAATTCCTGCTAAAAGAGTAGCATATACTGTAGTCCTACATCTATGAAATAACAACATGGCATTTTAAACATTAAGTTCCAAGCTCGACCTTAGTTTAAACATTAAGTCGATTTCAACATATCATTTCCTCAAGGATAATAATGACGAGGATCATATCCTTACCTGTAAGCTCCCCTTGGGACAGTATTCGGTAATTATACTAATGTTAGGAGTATCGATGCAAGCGCCCACGAACTTAGTCACATGATCGTGTTGTATTTCACGCATCTGAAAGAAATATCCGTTTAATTGTAATTTTGATGTATCGTATTAGCTTATACATAAACCTATGAATCTATCTGAAGATTACATTGTATAAGATAAAAACTTAAATTAAAAATGAAAATAATTAACCTATGTTTTGGACGACTCTCATGCATCTTTTGTGTACAAAATGTATTTCCAGATTGGCTGATTGGATAGTGTTGGTCTTTAAGACTAATAACTGAATTTGATGATTGTAAAATAGAGAGGATCTCTGAAAGTAATTACAATTGATAAAAATCCCTAGAAGCAGATTATGATTGTTCACATAGGGCCTAATATTAGTATAAAAAGACAAGATAAAAATAGTAATATTAATAGTACAACATCAGTAGTACATCATTAACATCCTAACTAAAAACCTATAAACTTGAGCAAGAGCCAGAACAAACAAAAAACACATGTAAAATAAACCTAAATGTTGTACATTCATGCATGTGGAACAAAGGCGGCTTTTTACAGTTTAAAATGTATTCATAATTTGTAGAATATAATCAATATTATAACTAACCCCCGTACAGAACACAAAATCCCAGTGAATACAGTAATACATATGTATTAAGTAACACGATTTTGTGTGTTAATGATACATTCATTTATTCATTTACTGAAGGTTAAGATCTTTCCTTAGGGTTGTATATTCATCGTCAATTTGTTGTAAATAAAAGCAATTATGTTGGCAGTATAGGTAATGAAGTTTGTGCGCAATTGAATATGGAGGGATGTACGCGGGTATTCAAATCAAATTGAAACGAATGATGACTGATACATCGCTTGAAGTGAAATTCATTAAGTTGAATTATTTCGTCTTTTTAAAATTGTTTAAGATGTACATGTTGTATATAAGCTGTTTAATAGTAGTATCATACTCGTATTGGAACAAACTAACCCACCGGGCAATAGTAATGGGCGATATTTCGCTTGAACTTGTTAATTAACAGTCAATAGGTAATCCTATTAAACTGTAGTCTAATAAACGATATGTACTATATATCTAAACTGGTTCGCAATGTTGAATTAGATAATTTAGTGTTTATATTATCTTCGAGTTCAGGTACTTGTAGGCCTAAAGAAAACAGAGAACGAAAACTATATTCAAAATTTGAATTTTATATATTATGTGTTGTTTTAATACATAATGGATTCCCGAAAGCCTTTTAAAACGCAAATGCAAAATAATTAAGCTTATAATATAAGATGTTTTATAGGCCAAAACCAAACGGAAGACTTCTTTTAGTGAATAGACCTATGTTTCGTTGACTAAAAGTCAGCATCGTCATACTCTTTGTTGTAGTGGTTCTTCTTACTGTAAAGATGGTGTGTGTCTCATAAGGAGCCACTGTGCATTAAAACCTGAGACTACTGTAGAAAGAGACTGAAATCCTGTGCATTTCCCTTTTATGGTTACAAAATACAGAAACATGTTGTTTCTAACATCCTGTGATATCAGCACTCAGCTGGCCATTGTTATGTAATGTGTTATCAGTTAGAAATTACACAACAATTTTAGAGTAGTGCACATGCTCTGTTACAATTTATTACAACAGTGACAATAACTGTAGTGTACTGCACATGCTCAATACAAGGTATTCCAAAGTCAAGTGGTAAAATACCAAAAAAAAAACTTAAATTTTGCACAAATTTCTAAGATTTTTCACACCACAGCATTTTACAATTAGTTTTATCTAACAGTTAAAACTATTCAAGTTGTAATCATTAGGTTATTTTTATGGGGTAACAAAATATGTTATTTATTCGATTTGGAATAAATCCTAACACAGCATGTGCAGTACGCTACAGTAGGTGTGCGTTGCCACTTCCTCATTCTGATCACATTTACATAAAAATGACTAGCTGATTGCTGATTCAAGAATTTAAAGGGACATACACAGTGATTCCAATCTCTTTCTATAGTAGTCTTAGATTAAACCCAAGTGGATAAATACAGTCAGAATGGTGAATACGATTGTGGGTTTGTTAAGTTGTCCCTTCTTTTATCAGTCTTAACTATACTGACGTTAGTCAGGCAGTGTAAATTATTCTTTTGGTTTTTAAATGTATGGAATTCTTACATATCAACAAAACCAATTGCATTCTATCAGCAAGTAATTTAATTTATCTAAATTTATGGACCGAGTGATAGAAACAAATTAGACCTTAATACAGGTAGGTAAGAATTATTATAATAAATAATCGTGTATTTATTATTAATTCAATTTATAAATCAGAAAAATGACACACGCAGCCAAAATGAATGGTAATGAAGTATGCGTAAAAGACAAATGACCATTGTCTACGTGTAGACGTATATGGAACGCCTGGGCTGATATATTTATATAGGCCTAACATGAACAGAAAGATAATTTATACATCCCAAATGGGCAAGTGATTTAAAACGGGTAAAATAAACTTGAACATGCGATTATCAATAAGTACATAGTAATCATAATGGCGATTAGCAAGCGAATAAGACACGTGGCCATTGCTTCAAATGAGGACACACATGACACGTGTTCGCTACAATAACGGGCATTTAAAGCAATATATTTAAGACACTTGGATATTTAGCAGTGCAAATAAGACATTACGAGAGGTCATTATGCTAAAAACAACATTTGGAAAGTGGCTATCAGTGATGGCTTTAATAAATGCAAAAAAAAAAACTCACTTTTTTCATTTCAGTTCGAATTTCTCGATTTAACTCGATTTTAGGCTTTTCCACTCGTTTTACTGCAACGATATTCCCCTGAAAAGAAACGATATGGTACGGTACTCTTAGAAAGCTATTAAACATATTTAATGTGTTATAGGCCTACGTACACTTTGCAATAACAAATTGTTAGTGTAGACCTATGCGTTTCGTAATATATGTAGTGTTAACTCCTCTATTGCAGCATGTTAACAGATTAGGCTACTACAAAAGTGTCTTATAAAACCATCAATAAACTTTCAAAAAATGTCCCAATAATAGACTGTATACCTATACAACTGTAATAGTAGCTGTGTTCAAATTTAGCTAAATAATAATATTACCTTATAGTAACCAATTACTGTAAATATTTGTCGTTGGGCACCCCATACACTGTGACCGGATCCCTAAAAAGAGAAAAAAAAATATTATTAGTATACGGTATGTATCCATGGATTGTCATACTTAATATATGACATTTATTCTCAGGTCTTGCTATTTTTATGTTGTCGATTGATTCAGAAGCATATACCTGAGTTCTGGGATAACATCTCTTCTCTGTATACCACAAGAAACGAACTTTAATAGTAAATTGATATCATGAAATGTACCAAGAACAGCAGAGAGACGGACACGGGCAAGATAAGGTAATCCGAGGGAAACTGAAGAAAAAGAGGAAGGCCATGGCAGGGATTAGCATGGTCACTGAAAGTGGGCTACCGAGGAAGGGGAAAAGTTAACAAAGGTGATTGGGTATCAATCGAACAGCAAAAATGTACTCTTTATAATAAAGGAGGACCTCCTCGCGTTATTAAAAAAAGTTATAGGCGTTTTAACAGGACGTCATTTTGAATCTTAAGATAGCTGGAGAACTGCAAAGAAGATGTTCATTTTTGATATCGTATGATAGGAAATTGTACACAGCTTTATGTAATAAATTATTTTGATTCCAATGATTATTTGGTTGTCTTTTTAATAACATGCCCGTAACAACCGGATTATTAATAAGATCAGAAAAAGTAAAAAGGTTACCGTACATATTGTCGGAAAATATTAAAAGTTTGTAGTTTTTGAGTAGGGGTAATATAATTAGAAAAAGGTGCAGATTTAGGTGATCAATTCCTGGCGTCATTCTAAAATGTATTTGACTGTAACAATCGGAGCATCAATGAGAAAGGATTAACAGGTAACATTGATTAAGAGGCGTAAACTTGTCGAAACAAAACTTCGAGTTTTGAGAGAGGGGTAATATATTATATTGTATTCAAATGTTTTCAATATAAGATACTGAACAACTATCTCTGGAATGAAACAGTCTTTCGTATCAATAATTATATACATGTGTATTACAAATTAATAATTACCTTCAAATACCGTACTGTATGCTTTAAAATGATACCAAACACTATGGTAATTACCAAAATTTAACTATTTGACCTTTGATCTTCTTTAACAAAATAACACCATTGAATGGTACACATCTCTGCAAATATACACTTTTTGATATTATATAGGGTCTATTTGTAATTGAAGTAAATGATATGCGTAAAACTTCCTATCATGATACCAAACATGACCATGGTATAATATTATACCCTGATTATCTTGAAATTCAAAATGGCGTCTCATTAAAACGGTTATAACCCCTTTTCCACAGGGAGACCGATGAAGGCCTTTTTATTTTCAAGAATTAGGCTGATGCAAAACCCTTTGTTAATTCTATGAAACGACCATACCGTAATAAGTGAGCTGAAAGAATTATAGAGATAACTGGATCAGACAAACTTCAGAAGTCATAAAAACGTTTAGAGGAGTGGATATCCAACTGTAGACTGACGAACCTTGAAGTGAGTATTCAGTTAATGCATTCATAAAACAGCACACGACAGCTGTACCCGTAGTTTGCGACTTTCATTAAACACTTTTTACACTCACTCGAATTTATATTGTGCCAGAACGGTTGCTGATAGGGTTTTCTCTACAGTCTGTTACGGTTATGTTCATGCAATGGAAATATAGACCTAAATGGAATAATCTGAAGAATAAAACTTTGGAAGAAGGAAACCTTTTTTGGAGCCTCGACCACTTTCATGACCATTATGATCATATTATTATTATTTAGTGACCACAGACCAACATAAATATGCCTATACAGTACAGATAATCATAAATACATCAATTATAGCATTTCGGAGATGTACACTGCATCATAAATACATTGCTTATAATATGTTGTGCAATGTCATACATACATTCGAACAATAAATTCAATTGTTATTTCTAACAATTACACAATCCGTTATAAACCTAAATGCTAGGCTGTTTCCTTCGTAACTTTATTTTAATAATATTTATTAACGCAATAGGCCTTAGGAAAATGTTCATTATTCCATATTGTTATTATTCAATTGTGTAGCTTTTACCGTTTCAATATTATATAGTATTGATCCGTTTTGAGTCAGTATTCAACACTTAATCAGCGAGATTGAGGACAGTTAGTATGCACTTCAGTATACTCTATACCTATTTTAAAAATAGGCGTTTGGTGCCTAGTTAAATGATCTACTTCACATGCAAAAGGCCCGCCATTTGAAAAACAAGATGGCCGGCCACTGACCACAAAAAAAACATGATCATGCAAGGTATCGTTTTGAGGGGAATCATTTACATTTACTGAAAATTACATTTCATTACAAATAATTTAAGAAAAGATTCATTAAAGGAGTCATATATAGCAATAATTTATTTAATTGTTGCAAGGTACGGTAGTTTAAACCATTTGCTTTCGAATAACGTCCTTTTCAATCGTAATCATAATATTTTACAATTCAGAAAAGCAGATATATTAAATTAGAACCAATAAAATGTTGTCGTTTTATTGGTGGTTGTAATCAATGCTCTATAATTTGCACGTGTCTCAAGAAGTACATTTTAATTGCTCTGTATTTACATTTAATGATCGAGTACATTTTATGGAAGCAAATCTGATTCCTCTCTTTGTGTTCAGATGAACTCTCTTAAAAATAAAATTTCGTGTAATTGAAGATGATTTTAAGTGATATTTTTGTTACCAAAGGATTATCAATAAGGTATTGTCTATATCGACTTCTAGAATGTTTTTAAATTAAGAAAGATGATAATACTTCCGTTTCAAGGTTATATTACATTAAACAACATAGGCCTAATAACTACAACTAATAATATAATTTTAATTATAATACATATTGAGAATACGCTGAAAAGTTTGCAATGTTTAAGTAAGTTTCTTTTAAAAATAGTCATATAGGCCTAATATTTTCATTAGATTTCAATAAATTTTGTTGAAATGAATTTTGATTCCAGAGTCGTCAAAATAAGCCTAACCATCGAACATAGTAATGATGATCAGATACCTCTCTATCGAAACGTAATAATATAGGCCATCAACACTTTTGTTACATATATAATAGGCCTACGTAAGGTCTATTGAATAAAGAAAACAGGAATTCTAAAAAGATGCGTTCCAGGCAACAGACAAACCGACCAACTGACCAATTAAGCAATCTGAATACCGACACGCATTGCTCAAAACTGCCTGTTCCAGACATGTGGGCTATCATATCTTGAAAACAATTACCAGAGGAAGATTTTGTTTGTGGTTGACCGGGCATCCAACTCGTGTTCCCCACTCCCCCAATCCCCACTTGAAAACGGCAAGGTCAATGTTTTCTACTCCGTTATATTACGTATTTCCACAGGAATTGACCAAAACAAACTTGAAACAAGGACCAAAAACACGAAGGACAGTGCAAATAACCATATTTGGCTTATCAAAATGAAAACTGGGAACACACTTATACTTAACTCGGTCAGAAATAGTGCACCTCCTTTAACTGAATCCTGGGTGAGCCCTGGGGCGGAATGCTATAAAACAGGCTTAACTGGCAGTCTTAACTTACAGAATAAAGCCGGCTTTAACACATAGACGGTCTTAGCAAAGTCATCCCAGTTAGATCATTGCTAAAAACAGTCTTTCCTAAGACCGCGTTGAGTATTGAATCTTGAACAAACACTCCATAGTAACAGCACTTGGGGGAGCAATTTTTCGTAATTCTTGTTCCACATCACGTTAATTTTTTTTAAGGATATTGTTATACGAGTTTAAAGGGTTTAGTCAGTTTATTAAAATATGTAATACAAATAATGCTGACGCCACATTATAAGTGATTTAAGACCATTTATAGCCTCTTCTAAGCAGGCTTTAATATTTAAGACTTCTAACTGCTCAGATCGCGGTACAGCAATGGCTTATAATTAAAGACCGTGCGTGACGTCACAATTATAGACGGTCTTAACGTTAAGACTGTTTAAAGACCACTTATAGCAATCCGCCCCTGAAGTATACTATTACAACTTAAAGAAATAGCATGTCTATTAATATAATGCAAATAGAACGCAAAAGAGACCGACAGACCGATTGGAGGACAAATTCCCAATAGAATGACCGAAAAAAAAGATAAAATCGCATATCAGAATAAATAGTGAGTTTTCGCAATTACGATAACGAAAACAGATACGAATGAAAGTTGCTAAATGTGTTCAAAATATATCAAAATATCTAGGTTACCTATGAAATGTTGATGATCATCCTAAATAACCGACAACTGTGTGTGTGTGTGTGTTTTTGAACAAGAATTACATTTTACAAGAAATTGTTTTCGTTTTTATTTCGTACAGTTGCGAAACCTCACTAATGAGGACAACCGACCAGCCAATCAACAGAGTGATGTGATAAGATAAACGGATCTAAAAACAGGATTTTGTTCACATAAATTGTCTTGTAGAAGTGTGTGCGATCTGTCAGTCCAAGCAACTAATTTCAACATCACTAATCAGTGAGGAATATGCCATTCGATTAAACAACGATAGAGATGCTTAGTTAATTTCTGAATAGGGTATAATTGAAATTAAATTACTTGCACATTATCGTATCGGTGATTCTAATTACTCACTTCGAATTTAATTAAGCGCATAGTGTTGACATAGATAACTATACATGATATAACACAGCTTGATTCTTAACAAAATCGACAACGGGTCTTGGAGAAGTTGCTTTGCAAAGTGTTGCTTACTACCAATTATGCTTCCAACATAGCGGAAGAATAAGCCACTTAAAATCTCGCACTTATATATCGTATTATACGCAGTAATATTGAAATATTAAAATGCAATTAAACTTGTTTTGAATCCAGTTCCACACTGTTTCAGTAAACAAATCTATTTTTATAGTGCCTTTCCGTGGGGATAAAAAACGATGTCGAACGGACGAAGGACCCGTTTGGTATTACTGTATGTCGTATCATCCTCGGCGCATACGAATTTAAAGATGCCATACACCAGGATGACTTGAAGTCAACACTTTCTAAATTTACCGTATATGACCCAAAATCATGGAAATACTAATCTGTTGCACAAAAATTCTAAAAAACTAAAGAGAAAAGTGAAGGATTCTTGTTATTTATCTATTATCTTGTTATTTATCAAAAAGCTAATTTAATTAAGGTTACGTATTAAAGTGGTCTACTATATTTAATTTTTTAAGGGTAACTAACATAATTGTAATTTTCTCTATTTGTATTTCTCTGCAAAAAGAGGTATGTATTGTACTTGAATGCAATGTTTTTGCTAAGTAAACTTGAATATAAATGTAAAAGTAATTAATTTATTTATATAGCCCTTTAAAGATAATGTCTCAAAGTGCTGTGAAAAAAGAAACAAGTGAATCATAATATATCACAAAAAATCTAATAGATGAGTCTTCAAGCTATAGTTTTAATATGGTAAAAGAAGACTGACGAAAAGAATCGGGCAATATGTGTTGCAAAGTTTAGGAGCTGCAGCAGCAAATGCTCTATCACCATACGTTTTAAGACGACTGGGAAGGATGAGCAAAACTAAGATTTAGTTTCTTTAAAAGTGTCAATTTTAAAAATGCTTTTTAAAGTACCATAATTCAACAAAATTGTTTACCACAATACCAATGCAAATTTTGGTGCGGGACCGCCGTACCTGCAATATCTGTTTCCTCCTCCCTTGCCCTCACGATATTAGTAACTGGTGCTACTTACTAGTACAGAAGTAGCATTCCATTTGTCCTTACTTAATTATTCAAGTAATTTCGAAGTACACATTCGAGTGTTTACACCGATGATATTGCAATTACTGAATTCACGGAATAGCGCTGGTGTTTACGAGACCGTTGCTTTTTCAATTAAATTGCTGCAGTTAACCTTGCTCATAACTTCGGCGATTAGATTAAAGTTTACGAAAAGTCAATAAAGGTTTGACACGTTAACTGTAACATAATGGTTCATAGCATCTGAATGCTATAAATGACCGGATTCAATTTGAATATGGTAATTGTATTCATTGTTAAAACTAGGAGTTTAAATGCTGTAGATGTTTCTGATTTCTGCGTGGTTAAAGTGATGGCATTTTGCTGGGTTTGCTAAATTGGTGGTATAGTGTTGTGCGAACTGTGAACATGTTCGATCACGATTCGAATACAACCTGCAATTGTGAGTTTCGGACGAAGAATCGAAAACTAGTATAATGCGCAGCTAGTATAAATAAGACGTTAACCCATTGGTCCCGTGTGTCACAGCCCATGTACCGGAATGTCCACTTGAAATTATTCTTTGTGACTTCGTCACGGTTTTCCTGCCTTAACCTTTTGACCATACAACTCGCACAAACACAGCCATTTTATACCGATACTAGGCACACATTCTTCCTGTTTATTTCTCTAGAAACTTTATAAAAAACCCTTCAAAAACCTTCGTGACCTTGTTGAATAAAGAATATTTCAGCTAGGCCCACTCCAAGATAAGTGAGTCTTTGAAATTTTGATGTTAATATTTTTTGATGAAAATACTGAGGCAATATGAGACAATGTTTCAGAATTTCAACATGCATGTGTCACGTTGGCTAAGGAGGGTCCAAAACAAATTCGACAGCTTCCGGAAACCATCTCGATTTCTAAAGTATCGATATAATTACTAAATACCGCCCCAAACCCATATGTGACCTTGGCAAGTAATATACGTAAACTTACCAAGGTAAATACTGGGTATGAATATGATGCTTAAAAATATTGTATCATTTGTCACGTGGATGTTCAAATGAATTCGGAAATCATTTCGACGTGTTTTGTTAAGTTTTCTCTCGAGGTTAAATACTGTATGTTCTCATCCTCTCATCAACTAAAATTACGGAAATAGATAACCTTAATGTCAAGCGATAATTTAATACAAACTATTATTATTCCTCCATGCTAAAACAAGAATCAAATGCAAAAAGTATCATTAAATAATTTAGTCATTGTTTTTATTATTCATTTAAACAGTTGTATGTAAATTATAAATGCAGCAATTCAATTAGTTCGTTTGACTAAAGTTAATAACTACCTATACCGACCTCATGGATAACGCAGCCATTCTATGCCGTAAATTAATGAATGCAAAATAACTGAAAATGACAAACACTGTTTATTATGGGAATAATCAATTTAGATGATATGAATTGCTCCATACATGAACAATATAACAGTGGCCTTTTTCACCCACTTCGTGATATGTCCATACTTATTTATAATTGATTCAAGTTATTGTTAATAATTTTGCGTATAGAAAGAAGTGCACAGAGAGAATGAGTATAGTATACCACAAAAATATAGCCTTAAAATTAGTTTAGCAAGAATTTATATAGATTAGATGGGTTCAAGATTCAAGATTTGTATTGCTACTGAAGCAAGCTATGGGCTATTATCCGCTTAAAATTACAACAGTACACAAGACAATACTTAACAATAAATATATACAGTGTAATTGTAAATGTGAAGGCGGGGGTGGGGTTACGAACCCGTTATGCAACTATTATATAAACGTTACATGAGAGCAAAACCATTATATTTAAATATTTAAACTGCTTAGCCCAAAATCAATTATTACGTTATTATCGCGGCGGAGTCCAATGCAGTATTTCTGACGTGTATTTATCGATGACTGTTCTATATCCAGTTTCTCATACACTAGGGAAATTGGTGTGAGTTGTCGGATTATGTTTCCCAGTGAGAAAATATGGTTAATTAAAGTTATGCCTATATTAAAATTGTTTTTTGACTGATGAGATCTTAGCAACACAAATGACGCTTTACTCAATTGAAATAGTCGGCTAGTTAATCATTCATTTTCCTCTCATTTGTTGAAAAATTTACTATGCCCTCGAATGTCAAGTTTAATATAATATATTAGATCAAAATTACTAACAAAATGAAATTAAATAACTTTTAAAATTGAAGTTTCAATGAAATTTACATTCTCAAAGAATGTTTTTTTTTTTTTATGGAAAACTACCTACGTGACATATTACAGGTAATCTGCAAGACCGATGAAAAGCCGTTAAGAATTTGAAGTATGTGATTGAATTTGAGGAAGTTGCTAATAGGCCTAGTTAGATATATTTATTACACATTTTTTACTGTTATATATACTTTTTATTAACGATATGTATCATTTAAATAGTTACTGCAGAACAGAGTTTGCAATGACGTAACATCCTCTCACTGTTCCTGGGTGGACAATTCTACAGTGTGTTCCTGGCGGGAAGATGCTGTCCAATAGTGTAACTGTGTGTTACAGTGATGACAAAACATTTCCCTAAGGTCAACCCAGCTTATAGTTAACACCATCGAGTTTGCAGCTTGTGTACGTATTTTTGGAAATGTGTATCGGTAACCAATGATGCAGTTTATCGTAAGGACAACTGGACAATCACAGTATGGATAATTTAGTGTGATATAGAAATGATATCCCATTAAGTTCGAAGACTTGTATCCAGTCTTTCCGCTGACGGTTGCGTAGTACACCAGAAGACTATCCCCTATTTTCCTGAAGTGTGTATTGGATTCTTTAACCTGCAAATATGAGGCATGTAGCACACGGGACCAACTGCTTAACATCTCATCCGAAGGACGATGCGATACAACTTGTATTTAAAATCTCTATCAAAACCACAAGAATAATGGCAATATATGAATCAGATAGAGTTCAGCCGACTAGTAACGGCTTAATTGGCTGTTTTATCTTCAGTAAAAGTGGTTTTCCGCTCTTTTGTATAAATTTATTTCCAACGTGAAAACGTACATCAAAATGTAAAAATACGCTAACTGAAAATTTGTTAGTTTTATCTATACCCCTATAAAATAATTAATTATAATTTTGACATGAAAAAAGTAAATAATTTGAAAAGAGAAAGAAAATATATGCAGGTCGTATAAAACTAATCTTCTAATGAAAACGAGAAAAAAAAATCCACTTCTTCATAAGTGACCCGCGGAACAAGACAACAAGAATAAATAAATCCTTCTAAAATGACCGAAAGCTCACCCCAAGGGAGCGACATCATAATAATGTAAGAGACTGAAAACTCTTTTGAGAAGTTACTTATGAGATCAAACCAGAAGGAATGGAAATTTACTCCAATTGATTGGAAATTCACTCCAAAGAGGTGAGACCAGTCATTCTTGTTCATAAGATGGAAAATCGACGAAAAGATAAATATACTTACTGATCCTCCCCCTTGACTTGGAGCTATACTCAACCGACTACCCGACAGTTTTTTCTTATCCTTCTGATCAAAGAGAATGTCGTCCCATTTAATTTTCCAAGACATATTTGCCAGCTCCGCTTCATATTTATAACGTCTAATGAAAGAAATATCAACAAGGTTAATGAAATGTGATGTTTTAATGCACTTTGCTGTTTTTACATCCATTTTCATAAAAATAGCTAATGACAAATGATCAATTTATGACGTTGACATTATGTTATTGAAAAAAAAAGTTTATACAGAGTACAGTATTTCGATATTTTATTGTAATAGACAAGAAGTGATTATCTAATGAAAGGCGTTTAGGGAACAGACTATCACTTTCATTACAAAATGAACTTTGATACTGAACATTAGTTTCTCAGTTTATATATAATAGTATGAATCAATAATCAATAATCAATCGAAATCAAAACAAGAAAGCCATAGAAAATAATAATCAATTGAAATTCCACATAATTAAATAGAGTAAAATAAGGACTTGTGTACAAAAGAAACTAATGTAAAAACAAAGTAGAGAAAATAAATTAAAAATAGCTTTATAATTTGACATTATCGCAGCTTTGTGGATTACCTCTGCTCAACTACGTATAGGTACATGTTGTACACGAAGATTTAATAAATTGCAGGGAGATATGGTTAGCTAGGCTTCATGCACTATTTGAGCACGTTTAGATAGCCGACGGTCTTAATGTCTAAAACGCACTTTGTACTTCCACTGCCCAAATAAACACATTGTACCAAGTTAATGTACATTCTAATAACTATAATTAAGAAAGTACAGCAAGTTTAAATAAATTAAATAGAGGAAAATCACAATGCCTATAAGGTAAATTTTACGATTTCGCAATCTTTTCAACAACAGTTTAATCATTTACCTAGAACCCCGATTTGTATGTATGAGCCAGGTCTATAATAACAGTGATGAAGAAATTAAATTCATAGCCTTTCGAGTGAAAAACGAATTACACCCAAGGAATTGATCGATTCTTTATAATTCTCCTTACCCTCTCTCTTGACAATTACCTCACTTCACCCCCGGGACTGAGCAAATGTACTGTTAACTTATGGTGTAAAAATACAATGATATATAACGCGAGTTAATATAATATATTTCAAGGACATAAAGGAAAACGGGGTAATAAAAAGTGTTGAATTTGATATTTCACATTATTAAATTTGCTCCCATGGGTTGCCATCACATGATTACTAAGAGCCCTTCATTTATGAGTTATGAGTTCCATAAATAAAGACATCATCAATAGCATTCCGGTTCCACGACAAGGCAGACATTCCTTTCGTAGAAGTACTGATGAAGAAAATCTATCCAATGGTGGCAACAGAGTGGCCCCGAGACCAGACTAAATGTATCGTTCGGGAAATATCTTACAGTACACATCCCGCAATCGTAATTTGACTATTTCTTTAAGCACGTAGATCGGGTAATAAACCTGGATAAACCAGGCACAATAGTATTATTAAATATCGTAGCTTAAAAACACATTTTCACAAGTTTGAAAAATTGATATAGGATGAAAAATTCCTAAGCAAAAATGGCGAATAGTTAAAGTGCCCATAAATATAATTCTCAGACTATTCGCTGACAGTTCAATGACCGTCTAATGGAATTAGGAATTAAATATCAGCAAAGGTATGTTTAAGGTGTTATAACACACATTCATCTTAACCACGTTGTAAATCTTTCCCAATAACATTTTAATAGACAATTTGTTATGCCCAATCTCGACGTGAAATGTACCGAATACCGTACAGTCCCCAGTACAAAATATGTGCGCATCGTAATACGCTGCATGAGAACATCTTCAATCAAAGGAGAAACAAAAATACAGAATACATATAAACTTATGATACGTGTATTCTTGAATGACCATAGAGCCTAATTTTCGATAGACAGTCACGCCCACATATGCTGCAAATGAAGTCTCCATCTTTGTTAGGTAAGAATTGTCGTTCTTTTTTCTTTTCACCCAGTACAGAATACTAGCGAAAGAATATCGCAAGTTCGGGTAGGATATGAATGCTACAAGTGAAAGCTCAGTGATACTGAAAGCCCGATGACCTAGTGGTACGGATGCAACAAGATTAATTATCTAGAGGCATGGGTTTGAGTCGCTACCAAGAACAAGTTGCGATTACCAAATACACGTAGCAAATCCCGCATACCTCTGCAGTTGCAAATTAAAAACCCATGGCTTAAGCAGTTTTAGAAATGGCAACGAAATGCAGTTTGAGAAACATTGTGGACATGAATTCCAAGAGTTATACTGAGGAGATGCGAATTGATTATGTGGGAGATCAGCAGTTGCCGAGTGTAAAATGAAAGCAGACAATGTAGGCCCTATGTACAAATCGGAAAAACGTTGTAACTAGAATACAGTAGCCGTAACGGTTCGAATACTGATGACACGACTAAAACCAGTAGAGAAAGAACGGTGCAATTATCGTACAATAAGTTAAACTACACATTATGTTCTCAAGATGTCTCACAGAGTTAAATATGAGTCTATACTTTTTCAATCTATTCACCCTTCAAGTAAGATGTACGGAAACCTTTCTTTTCTCGGCTTTAATTTCCCAGTGGAACACAGTCTATAAACCAGCGACATCCACTGTACAATTAAAGCTGAATTAAAAATCTACCTTTTCCAACATTATTTTTCTGAAATGTTTGACTGTTTAATTTAATTAGTTTAAAACATGTTGAGACTTTACCAAAATTCTCTATAAGAAATAATACATACTACATACTGTTAGGCCTATTGGTATCTATTGCAGATACAAGTAACAAACCAGTATGACCTGAGGATGTGGCAATTGTTTATTCATAACACGTTAACTTCAAGATTTAAGATTCTTAAGTGCTTTGTTGATTCTATCTTTTTAATGGTGCTAAATCATAATTAAATTTCCGTCGGACTCTTTGAAAATGGACTTTGATTGAAAAATTGCATCAATTTGTCCAATTTGGCTTAACAAACTACAGCGCATAAGCACACCCAATGGACAGCTTACTTGGCTTGGTATCTATGTGGTTAACAATATTGTTTAAACTCGGCAATTCATAAGCCACACTGTCATCTAAGGACAACGTAAATATCAGAAAGTTTAATTTGTATAAAAACTTGTATCCCTACGGTCAATAAAACAACAATAATATAAGACAAGTTGATAGACTTCTCGTTTTCCTGACGTCATAGATAAAAAATGGATTTACAAAACATTTTAGCAAATGTAACATTTATTTCGATGGACACACAGTGGTCTTCAGATATACATTTGCTAAAGTAATAAATATTGTTATTTTATCTTTTGAAAATAGGTTTACCATTTTTAAAGGAATGTTCATTAACAAGGCAAAACATTAAACATTTTTTTTCTATCTCAAAAACATACAATTTAAACATTATATTGTGATATTATAAATTAACAATTTCCAGATATTTCATCAAAAACTTTAAAAACAAATGCAAGTTATTATGGCCCTGCTCAGTCACAGTATATTGATAAACAATATCCAAATACAGTTTTCTCAAAACTTACATTCTGAATGTTCGAACTTTGATTATTGATAGTAACTTTGCAAGGCGCCTGATTGTTTTCATTGCAAAGATAATGTGTTTGTAATTCATAAAAAATAATCTACTTCTGCTTCCTTTGGCTTGGCTCTGCCATATTTAGAGGTATTGAAATTAATATTTCTCTGACCAACATGAAACACTATTAAAGAAGTATTGTCACCTGAAAAATGACAAAAAATTGATTTTGAAAATAACTTACTTATTTTGAAGAAATATATAAATTATGACCATTCCACCCAGAATCAGAATATTAAAAAAATATTTACCCCTACTTT
>JAOTQE010072412.1:0-16797 GCA_025631205.1 Nesometra sesokonis
CAAATCAGTTGAAAAACCTTTTCATAGAATTTTTTCACAGATTGGCTAAAAATATAGCTAATTTTAGGTTACTAGTTGCACAAGGGGTGATCCTTGATGCTTTGAATAAAAAACGTGCTACTGTATTTGTAGTTGAGGGTGCTCTAAATTGTATCTATGTATCCACACTGCATAAGCATACTCTAATTGATTGTAGGCCGATGCACAGTTTGCCAGAATAAACTCAAAGTGTGCCACAATTAAATACTCATTCAAAACGCTCGAAAGGGTTATCGTAGCTACGAATAAGGGGTTGCAGACCCGTAGAATACAATGAACATAATTTAAAAACCGTATGACGTCAGCATAATACTGTTTTCTGATTGGGCGAGACCAATTTGTATTAAAACATAAAGAATAATACATGTAACATTTGTATTTAAACATATAAGGGGTTTTGGCACCCATTGAGTTCAATGAACACATTTTCAAAACTGTATGACGTCATCAAAATACTGTTTTCTAATTGGACAAGGCCAAAATTCAATTTCTTGAATACATAATACATTCCATATTTGTATTTGAATGAGGCGTTTGGACACACGCAGAATAAAATTGAAAAATATGACGTCATCAAAATACTGTTCCGTTTGATGAAGGCATAATACATGTCACATTTGTATTTTTACATAATATAAGAAATTTGAACACCTGTGGAATTCAATGGAAACGTTTTCAAAACTGTATTACGTCATCAAAATACTGTTTATTATCAGACGAGGCCAAAATTTATTGCAAAATATATGCATGATATTATGTAAAAACCTATGATGCCACAAATCTTCATTGAAATACATGATGCTAATGATGGTAGTCAAGCTGGGATAAAGCTAATACACTTTTGAAAACGTGCCAATTGAATTTCACGGTTGTCCAATCCATCGTATGTTGAAATACAAATGTGACATGTCATGAAATCAAAATTTTGGCCTCGGTCAAAGAACAGTACTTTGATGACGTCATGTAGTATTGAAAATGTATTTATTGAAATCTATGGGTGTCAACACCTATTATGTGTTTAAATACAAATGTTACTTGTATTATGTCTTTATTTCTTGATGAGAATTTTTCTCGTCCAATCATAAGACCGTATTTTGATGACGTAATACATTTTTGAAAGTATAGGTCCATCGTATTCTACGGGTCTACAAAACCATTGATTATCAGCTACGATAAAATTTTGAGCGTTTTGAATGAGTATTATTTTTGGCACACTTTGAATTTATTCTTGCCCTCTGCGCTGCGTTGAAATAAATTCAAAGTAGCTGAAATGTGAGCAAATATGGTACAATTAATTAACTCGTGCATGCACTTTAGCAAATATTGATAACTAAATAAGAAACTTACATCTGAAACTTGCCTACAAAAGTATGTGTATATAGCATATTTTACGGGAATTTTTTTTGCCTTTTTTCACAAAGTTAGAACCCAATTTCTTCTAGTTAATAAAGATTCTATTGTTTTGGGGTTTGTGTAGTCTGATTTGCCTAACAATTGACGTTTAATGTATCAAGTTGAAAGCTTTCTTTAAAAAAAATAACCGATGTTATACAGAATTTGCACTTTGACATGAGACTTTCGGCACTTCCTACTGTTCCCATGTTTGAACGGCACTGATGAATCCATTTGAAAGTCTTAATATGGAAAAACAACATTGTCAGGGTGTTTTCTTTATGAAACCAATGAAACAAGTTCGAAATTCCATATCCATTTTTATTTTTGGCACACTTTGAATCAGCCTTGGCGCACTGTGCGACGTTACAAGCGTGGAGTCAAATCCGGCGCGTCAGGGCACCTAACGTACCACTTAAAAATTGCATATCTTCAAAATTCGCAAAAAGTCACAGCCAATCTTTGTTTTAAATTGTTCATGAAGGTTCAGGCTCTTGAAAAAATAAGAGCCAAAGTAGGAATCGGCGGGAATGTATACTTTTTTGAGGTTGAAAAAATAATGCCTATTCTTTACTTGATGTATGACACTTTTTTAAATTTAATCCTAAAGTGAACAAGTTTTGAATTTGATTTCCATAAATGGTTGTTCATAAACAACATCCAAGCCAATTTTCATGGAGATACTTTTTTTTTAGCAACCGCGGTGATAAGTAAAACTACAGGGTTAAGTTTGTTACCTTTCACTACAATTGCTATAATTGTTAGTAAATACATCAGAATATTGCCTGGTTTAAAGATTTCTATTATTGTTATTTGGTTTTGAAAAGTAGCTCAGGATCATTGGAAACGAAAATAAACCCATAGTATTATTATTTTAATTAATCACATTCTACCTATTTTTGCGCAGTTTGGCCTTAAACTGTGCGATGGTTCTCTACAAAATATCACCATAATAAACTCATAAAATTATCAAGGTTTCTTATGATTGATTTAATATACGCTTTTAACCTATGGACCTTATTAATAACGTTATCAAATTGTTCATGGTTACTTATTTTACGAGGTATTTATATAAATCCACTTCTAGAATGTAACATCCACTTAGTTTTTATTTCTTGTCTTTAATAGTGCGTTTACCAGTAATAAATATATTTTATTTTTCAAAATTAAAACTCGTATGCCATTCCTTTGCAAAATTGTCAGCTAGCTCTAACATTCGTTTCATTTCATTTTCATTATCTGCTAAAAGTACAATATCATCAGCCCAAAATAAACTACCTACCCATATGCCATTAATTTTAGTTCCAAGTTTTTTAGACTTTAGTATTTTAGTAAATTCATTTATAAATATATTAAATATTACAGGTGACAAGACACACCTTTGCTTTACACCTTGGTCAATATAAAAAATGTCTGTATCAATGGAACCAAAGAAAACCTTTCCCTTAATAGTTTTATACAGAATGTCTATAATTCTTCAAATCTTTCCACTGATACCCGCATTCCAAATCGCTTGACTATTTAATTACAAATTTAAATTTCCCTACCGAAGAGAATATAAAACGAAGAAAATTGAAAGACGCATGTTAAATATACGTATCATAGAAAGTAGACAGAGGAAACTTTCTCTTTACTTTATGCTTAGACAAGATACCGCGTGCAACAATGAGACACAAAAGAGGGATAAATGATGGAATGGAAGAAGAAGAAGTGAAAATGGGCAGGCCATATTGTATAAACAACAGACTGAGTCGTGGAAACGTTTAGACAGCGGTTGTCCAGCATTGGACTGCCGTACTCTAAAATACTGAAGATCAATATATTGAAAAAGAATACTGTAAGACTGAGATGAAATGCCATTAGTGCCCCAATAATTTTGTTAAAATAATAACATTTATTAATAACTACGTTATCTCATCTGTATTAATTGTTGATAGAATGAATATGCATTACTATTATTACTATTAGAGTTTGTTAAAAGTCATCACATTCATCATAATTGTAAATTTTATTAGTAAAACACGGATATGAATGATCAAATGAAATATCTAACGTTTTTGTTCCAACAACACTTTCTCCATTGTCATTTCGAATTTCTTCAATGATACTACTATTAATATGACAATCGGATAAATCAAGATTTTCCAACTTTGGACAGATTGAAACCAATGAAACTAAAGAGTCTACATTAAGATCACGTAAGTTATTACGACTGAGATCTAACACTCTTAACTCTAAGCTAACGTGGTCTTTTAAAGACAGACTTACAAAGTCACGTATTGCACTTGTAGTAATATGACTACCTTCCAGTGATAAGTAATCTAATGTTGGAATTATTCTGAACAATTTAAATAACATCACGCCACTCATTTTTTCAAGATCAACTTGCGTGAATTCTAGTTTAGTACAATTAATAATACCATCACAGCTATGTATTACGTCTGTTATATTTTTTAAACCAAGATCATATTCTGGCCAACTGAAGTTCGGGATAGCATTTAACAAGCATATGAGTGTTTGAGAATCTATTTCAGATAAGTCATTTCCACTAAGACAAATTATGTAATATTGTAAGTCAATATTATTTATTTTTAATTTATTTAGCATATTCTGAACAATAATGCCTGATAATTTACACCTTTTCAGATTAATTTTCTTCAAATATGGACATATATTCCATAACAATGCCAGTGTACCTCCATTGACCTCCGCAAGGTTCATTTCACTAAGATTCACTTCAGTACATTCCAGTTCAATTCCACACTTATTACATTCATTTATTAAGTTCTGTAGTTTATAAGCAGAGTGTATATAATCTCTCCACTCGGTGATTCCACTTATCTTTAAAAATTGACCACAGATAAGGTCCTGTATTTCCCAAACCGATAAGTCATACTTTGCCAAATCCAAACAATTACCATTTATTCTAAATAATTTGGCAAGTGATATACTATCTATTCCATACAAGTCATTTCCTGAAATAAGAAGATGCGGCTTGTTGCATTTTATTACATTACCTCCATTTTCAAATGCATTTATGAAGTCTTTAACAATTGCGCCAGATAGATTGCAATTTTCCAATTTAACACGGCAATTTGGAAATATCTTAAATATTAACGCTAATATGGAACCACTTATTTCAGAAAGATCTATGCCACTCAGATTAAGGTTTCTTAATTTTATAAAACGTTTTCCTGTAAATTCATTAAAAACCTCAAATAATGTCTTGCCAGATACCTGACAGTTTCTCATGTTAAGATGCTTTAAATTTGGGCAGATCACCCACAGTAAACCGAGTTTCTGTGCATATACTTCAGTAAAGTTTATAGTACTAATATCTACTTCAGTGCATTCCAGTTCAATGCTACATACATGACACTCATCTATTAAATCAATTAATTTATCAACAGATTTTACTAAATATCCCCAATTAAAAAATCGACTTATCTCTAAAAAATCACCACATAGTAGATTTTGAATTCCATCAAGTGATAAACTGTCGTTTCAAATCTATGATCCCATTATGCATTCTAAATAAATGGGCAAGCGGTTTGCTCCCAATGTCAGATAAATCATTGTCTAAAAGATCAATAAATAATGAATCTAACTCATTGCCATTCAACTCACATTGCTTTAGCAATTCTCTAACAATGCTGCCCGTTATCTTACAGTTTCTCATGACTACATATTCAAGTTTAGAACAAACCTTCCATAATAAAGCAAGTTTTCCTACATTGACTTCAGCAAGGTTAATCCCACTGAAATCTACTGTCGTACATTCTAATTCAATGTCACATGTATTACATTCATCTATTATATCATGTAATTTAACGGAATTTACATACTCATTCCAAGAGGTGGTACCATTTATCTTTAAAAACTGGGCACTTACAAGCTTGTGAATGTGGTGAACAGTTAAACCAAAATTATTTGCTCTCAATGGGCCTTCACTTATCTTGGATAATTGTACTAGAGTTTTGCTATCAATATCTGATAAATCGTTGCCTGAAATATCCATCATGCATGGCTCTAACTTAAGGCCACGTTGTTCACAACCTGTCAAGAATTCCCCGACCATTTTACCCGATAATGAGCAGCTTTTCATGTTAAGGTAGTACAAGTTTGGAAAAACACTGAACAAACACACCAAAGTTTCTACATTTATTGTTGCTAGGTTAGTATATGCTAATACTAAAGCATGTACCATACTTAGATTTATGTTATAAGAATTGCAGAACTTGACAACATCTTGTAAATTTGCTGATGTCAGTTTATAGTCATTAAAATGAAACCAATTATCATTGTCGGATTTTAAGGTAATTATTATAGCAAGAGATGCACCGTCAATTTCCGATAAGTCATTGTTGGCAATACAAATTGTGCCAGGATTCCAGGAAAGACACCTCCTACCACATTCATCTAGTAGGTCGGCAATACTTTTACCAGATAAATTGCAGGCAGACAGATCAACCTTACTCACCTTCGGACAGACCTTCCATAGCAATGCTAATATTGCTCCACTGACCTCAGAAAGATTAGTCTTTTTGAGATTAACCTCAGCTACAAGATAGTACAATACTGCAATTATCCTGTATTAAAACATTTAATTTATAAGAAAATTTCACTAAAGTTCTCCACTCAGTGATTCTACATACCTTTAAAAACTGAGCACATAATAGATTTTGTATTCTATCAAAAGACAAATTATAATATTGCAATTCCCTCCCAATGTGTCGTATGTTGTATCTTGATCTAATTGAATATTTAATTCTATATAAGTGTGCAAACGATGTACTGTCAATGTTTGATAAATCATATTTTCTTTCAACTCAATACTATTCTTGTTACACTCATTCAACATATCTCCAACAATCTTTCCAGATAGACTACATCTATTCATGTTAACACTGCATTTTGGTATAAACAAATTAAGGACTAATACTTTTCCATTTGATGTAGATAGATCTGTATTGCTCAGGTCTAATGCAGCCACGTTTAATGTCATAATGATTCTTCGACAATAAATCGATGAGTGTTACTGTTAAACAGTAATCAGTCCATTTAAATGTATTCATACCTTCTGAATTGATTAACATTGCCAATGATTTTGTATCTGTGTCAAACAGGTCACTCATATGTCAGTCTCTCTACATTTCTCCAGCATGTTACCAATATTCGTGCCGGAAAATTTACAGTTATGCATAAATAAAAACTGAATTGCAAAAAATATTAAGGGATCAAAGCTGATGTTCCACTTCTTAGTTCTAATGTCACTCGTTAAGCCGTTAATGTCTAATACCGATCATTACAACTGCATTTTGACAATTGAAGTAAAATATCAACTGTCATGATATGGTAAAAAGTGAAACTGTTTTTAATTTGGATTGTCCGTGTGTATAATCTAATATCTTGATTAACTTCAGAAGAGATAATCTATCAATATAAAAGAGGTCATTTTTCTGAACTGTCATCATATTATTTTTAAACTTTGCGTCACGTTTACAAAAGCATTTCTTATTAACACAAGTCCCTGTCATGCAACATATTTTCAAGTAAAGATAACTTTGTTCAGGAAATATACGCTTTAAACTTTCTAATTGAAATCTACTTAATGATTTAAGATCAATACCAGTGAGATCAACATACCGACATATAGACTTCTTGCTAGGTTTAATGCATACGTTAATAATTTCTTTAAGATTTTCAACTGTATAGTCATACCACGTAATGCAATATGATTTGCACACTAATTTGAGGAAAGATTTAAAATCTATATCTGATAGATCATTGTTACCAACAGAAAGCGACAGAGATTCCAAATATACACCGATGTCTTGGCATTTGTTAAAGAAATACCGCACTGTAGAACTGGATAACTGACACGCATATAAAGAAAGATGGGACAAGTATGGAAATATTTTTAAAATACCAACTAATGTTTTCGGGTCGATAAAAGTAAGATTGATGCCACAGATATGGAGAATAGGACAATTCAATGTTATATTGAATTTTAGACATTCCTTGATAAATACCTCTAAGTTGTTGGAATTGATCAAATGAATAAATGTATAATAATGTATCCTGCATAATTGACAAGCATTTACATTTTTATAAAATAATTTACAGGTATACAAGATATGTGCTAAAGATACACTATCAATGTTTGACAGATCATTTCCGGTAAGAACTAATGTATTTTTGTTCAATTTTACATTATTAAACTTACATTCAGCAATAAAACTTCCCATAATAGTACCTGAGAGGCAACAACTTGTTAAATTTAGGTTTAAGTTTTGCGTTAACTTCACTAACCGGGCTAGAGTTGTTCCACTGATATCACTTAAATCGTTATTTGAAATATTCAAATAAACTAATGGCAATTCTTGTTGACGTAACCAAAATATATCAATCATATTCTTCATCATAGTTCCATTAATTCCACAGTTGACCAATGTAAGATGTGATAACCCCGGTGCAATGGTAAACAAGTGTACAAAAAAGGCATGACTAACTGACCGATTACGGTATCTAAGATTATTTATATTAAATGCAACTCCAAGTTTCTTACATTCGTTTGAAAGACGCTTAATATATTCCCTATTACAATGTGCCTGGTTATAAATAAATTCAATATACCTATCGTGGTTTTCTACGACAATTGAAGTGTACAATAAATCTGTAGGTCTACATTTAAATGTAGACATGTTAAGGAAATTTTCCCTTCCAATTTTTCCTACTAATTGTATGAAGTGGTCATTTTTTATGACACTATGTTTCAAATAATTACTGTAAGTTCTAGTACACATTTTCAGAGCTCTAATAACCTCACTAATATAAGGTTTTACTTTAAAATTGACCTGCTGCATGTGAATATCCAGCTCTCGTAATATGGCTTCTTCATTTTCACTTTTAACAAACCTGAAGTATTTTCCTAACTGGATGAAATTAGTGTCTTCCTCTGTTATCCAATGACGTAGAAATTTACTACCATCTTTACTTAGAAAGCCAATTGCAAATACACGTGCATTATGTAAATATTCATTATGTAGCATTTCGTACCGTTCTTTATGACTGAAGTTACCTTGTTGACACTGTTTATAAAGATAAAATCCTGCTAACGATTCTGAAAACAGCTTATGTGGTGTTGTATAGACCTTCTTAAATGGAAGTTCACTATGCGTATTAAAAATTGTGTCTTCATAAACAAATCCTATCTTTAGTGCAAACACTATTTCATCCTTTGTTCCTGTTAACTCTTTTTTAACTATAGTTAATCTATTCTGCTTTAGGTTTTCATAGACACATTTACCCAACAATCGTATGGCATTTTCAAATTTAATAGGAATTTCTGAAAATTCTGACAATTTTTCCTCATCATCAGTAGTTCTTCTAAACTGGTTTAAAACACATTGAAATATGTCCCTAAATAGATCAGCCATACTGTCTGGAAGACATTGCTTGTCTCTCCACAAAATACAAATGTGTAAAAGTAGCATTGGAGACTTACATAGTTCAAGAACATCTCTAATTTTCATTTCATCACCTTCGAATTCCCGTAAATTGCAATTCTTACAATATAGGTCTCCAAAGCCATCACTATCATCATTATCATCATCATCATCATCATCAAATATAATTTCTGAAACAGAATATTCATTATCTGAATAAGATAATAGATGCATTTGGTGTAACCCCATGTCAAATAGTTTTAACAATGATTTTCCTACTTCTCTTTTATTTTGAAAAGCAAAATATCGTTCGACATATTTCATGATATTTTCCACATTAAACCCTTTCACTTCCACGTGTATATTACACAATTTCACAAACTCTCCCAGTTTACCTGATCTTGATGTTAATACTATATTGCATCTTTGTAAGTCACATTTGTTAAATACACTTAGAATTGGATCTTCTTTTGTAAGAGTAACCTCAAGTTCATCATACCCATCTAACAATAGTACTATTTCATCATCATGATTAATAATAAAATCTTGTATTCTGTCTTTGTTTTCAAGTTTTGATTTGGTGTTACGATTAAAGTCTTTAAGTTTTATTTGGTTCATTATAGCATCTAGTATATCTTCACCCTGTTCTATATCTCTAATACTGATAAAGAACACTATTTTCCCTTTAAATGTTTTGTCTTCTGACTCGGTAGCCCAGAGCGATATGTTTCAAAAGTGTTGTCTTACCCATGCCGCCATCTCCTTCAATGAGAACTTTGCAGGAATCGTACGAGTTCACAGCATCAAGTAAACCTTGCAGTGTACAAGATTTAGTCGTACGGTTCTTGTATTTTCTGTTGTCTTTGAGTAGTATCAGATCAGTGAACATCTGCGTAAGATCTATTTCAAATTGTGAATTCCATGTTGGTGGCGTTAACAGATGGGCAGAACTGAGCATGTTCTTTTGTCTGCTCTTTAAGTATTTTCTGATAACCATGTCTGAGTAAATATAAATATTGAAAACTTTGTACATTACATTATTACTCACGAATCATATTCTCTATATTCACGATAATAATGAAACGGAACCACAAACAATCGGATAATGAAATAAACATGCAACAGTTAATGAGTAGCCTAGTACCTTCGCCAAATTATTAGATTTGTGTAGGCTTACTAGTGTTCGTGAGTGAAATTTGTTGGATAATCTGTACTGGTATGGCTCAAATTGGAATTGGGTTGGAGTGGGAAGAACCTTTCCTGAGTGTCTCGTATCATTTTTAACAGCAGTAACGTGGTAATTACAGGATGGATATTATGATTATAAACTATGTATCATTAGCATGCTTCAGTTGGGTACAGGCGTTGTTTACAGTCGTTAGAATAACTTTAGCACTGGACAAAGATTGAGCTCGATACCCGGAAATGTATAGGTCTACACATTGTTGACGGGTCTTGTGTCACGAAGTAGGAAAGCCTGTTACAAGGGAAATAGAATGCCCCCAGACCCCCTAAAACTAAAACAAAAAAAAATCTGCATCCGCCCTGTTAGTTACTTTAAATTTTGCTCACCAGTTACATTTGATTCCTCTTGAGTATCTATAATAATATAGTAATAACGATAATTTAGTTACGTACATACTAATCTTATAATAGAAAATATAATATCTGGGGCGGATTTAAGGGGGTGCAAAGGGTGCGATCGCACCCCCCCCCCTAAATTTTGAAAGTTAAAAAAAATTATTGTGCATTTGAGTAATATTTTTTTTCCAAACCTGTGTTTTTAACTTTATGAGAAAAAGGCCTACAGTACACTAGGTCTATCGATCGTCGGTCAAGTATAAATAAAGTACATCGTTGTTAGATAATTATATTGTTTTATTGTATGTAATACCACAACTAGAACGTCACCGAGCAAGGCCATCCGAAACAACTTAGATCCAGGGAACATTTCAACGCTAGACTACGGTACTTTCAATGCAACAGAGCCGGCAAAACCGGAGTGGGGGGGGGGTGGTGGCGCAGGGGCCGGGCCTCACCCACTTTTTGGCGGAACATATAATGTCTGCGCAGATCCCTAAATGTTCAAAATGACAGATATACTCTAAGTATTATTTGTGTAATTTTCCAACATCTAGAAATCCAAATTTCTTCAAATTTCCTCACTAGACTCAACCATGGGTATTAAAGTTGTTTTAGAGATTGTCGTAGAGTTTATGTATTATTTTAGAATCAAATCTCACAATTTTCTTGTCTCAAGAGGTGGATTTAAGCAATTGGCTTCCCTCCCACTTACATCTACACAAATTATGCGAAGAGGGGCTCAAAAAGCTACATCATGCAACACTGTAAAGTACCTGATTTGTCACCAAGTCCAAGTTTCGAAACCAAGGCTGATCTGGAAAACGGGACATTTTGATGGACTAATGTGTCTTTTAGCATCTAAAATAACGCAAAATTTTTCAGGGCCTCTCGAACCCGACTGGGGGCCCTCGGCGGCCCCCTGGCCCCAGCCAAAATTGCTTTGCTCGCAAGTTCGAACTTCGAAACCAAGACAGGCTGATTTGGAAAATGGGACATTTTATGGCCTCTAATGTGTCTTTAAGCATATAAAATAACGTAAATTTTTCCCGGGCCTTTGGCCTCAACCCCGACCGGGGGCCCTCGGCGGCCCCTGTCCCCCAGCCTAAATTGCTCGCTTCGTTTTCGCAAGTCTGACCCCGGTCACCCTTCATTCCATCCTTTGTTGCGCCCCTGTTACTATATGCATATCAGTTATTCCGGTGTGCATGGGAACATTTAAGGGGCCCACCAAATCTATTGCATAATACGGAGTATAGCCCTCTCAGTCCTAACTTCGAAACCAAGACAGGCTGATCTGGAAAACGGGACATTTTGATAGACTCTCATGTTTCTTTTAGCATATAAAATAACCCAAAATTTTCCAGGACACTCGGGGCCCCCTGGCCCAGCCAAAATTGCTCTCTTCGCTCGCAAGTCTGAACTTCGAAACCAAAACCTGCTGACTTGGTAAATAGAACATTTTGATGGCCTCTAATGAGTCTTTAAGCGGCATTTTTTTCAGGCCCTTCAGCCCCTGGGCCCCGACGGAGGGCGCTCGGCGGTCCCCTGGCCCGTATGGACCGTATGCAAGACCCATTAGATTGTATCCAGGAATTGGAAAAGGGTGAAATTCCCCATTTCACGCATCTTGTGTTGGGATGTATTGGCGGAATGGGGAATGAGAGGGGGTTCAATCTTTTACTTAGGCCTAAAGCCCGTTTTCCTGTCGATCGTTGAGTTGCGGCGAGTTGCGACTGATTGAAAATCATTGAAATTGAGATAGGTTCTGCTCGAGGGATTAATTTTCGCATGTCTTAGACTAATTTTATTGTTTTCTAGCGCTGAGGGTGTTCTGCGCCAGACCTTTATATACGCTTTAAAATTCAATCATGATAATAAAAACAGTACACTGTAAAAAATTGCACTGTAAAAAAAAACGGGATTTTCTTGGCATCCTGGCTACTAGGGATTTTTCCGTAAATTTTACGGGAATTTACCATAAAATTAATCGTGTAACAGTAAAATGTCCGTAAAATTTACTGTACAAAAATACCAATGCCAGTAAAATTTACGGGATTTTCTTGGCATCATGCTGCCAGGACTTATTCCGTAAAGTTACGGAATTTTTTTACAGTGTATCAAAGCCTAAAACTGTCCTTTTCTATTTTCCTGTCTATGGCTTATAGTCTTATCTTTGAATATAAATATAGGGTCAGACAAACATTTTTATCCCTTGCACATAATTAGATCTGTTCAGAGTCAATTTGTTTCTCATCAATATTGATAAAGGCTGATAGTCCGATAAAAAGTGCAAACAGCCATGAAAAATATTTCCAATATCTATACAATTCATTGTTAGAAACGGCCCGTATTCAGATAGGGCCCGGGGCATACACCTAGATAGGTAGGCCTATAGATTGGTGTGTAAGGGCCTACTATTACAGTATAGACCCAGGCTTTATGATCGGAAACATTATTTGCCAATTTTCTAATTGTGTGCTAGTTTTTTTCATTTAGATGAATTTTAGGCCTATTTAGAGGGAAGTACCAAAACGTTAATTAATTAATAGGGTTATTATCTGTTTAGCCATGGTAACGATCTAGACCAGAAATTAACGCAGCTACTCGTGTTCTGTTTTTCATCAGCCAAATTGACGTTTTGTTAAATTTCAATGCAATTACGGATTAGATTCCTTCGCTAATGCCATGACTAGCATATCATAATGACAACACACACTGTAACACAATAGAGTCTAAATAGGCTCCCGTAAGGCCCCACCCCCCCCCCCCCCCCACTCGGGAAAGATTGGTCAATTGTATTTTATAATTGATTATAAAAATAGAAATTTTACACATACAAGGGGCCCTCAGAGGCTAAGTTGAACCTGTGAAAGCATCTTAAGCTATTTTCAGATGGAAATCAGATAAAAAATGTGGCCCAGGATCCTGTGGTGGCGGGAATTGTCCCACGCACTACCGCCAAAAAAAAAAAGTTGGTAGGGACTTGTACAAGACACAACAGGGCTTGAAAGCCTTACCATTCCAATTTAAATAGAGGGCAGTGGCGGATTTAAGGGGCCGGATGCTTAACAGGCTTATAGGCCTACCTGCCAACTCTCACGCATTAGGCCTCGTGGGTCTCACGATTGGGAGAACTTTCCTGTCAGCGGCGCCACGAATTCCCCGACGGCAGGGCAATGCCCTCGACAGGGAGGGAACCCTGACGGCCCCGACGAGTGGGCCAAGTCTTAGGTGGGTGTGTTCCCGGTTTGACAAGCAAACAGAAAAACGGGTTTTTCCGTATTCAGCGTGGGGGCTCCACTGGGCCTACTAGGCCCCACGGGGGAAAATGTCCCCCTATCCCCGTAGCGCCGCCTTCCCTGTCGGAGAGAAATTGAAGATTTCAACTTTGTTGTCTAAAAGGTAGGCTCAGCGGACCTCGGGTCCGGGAAGCGAGTGTCCGCTTACGGGAAGTGTCCGCTTACAAGAATCTCGGCCAATAGATGAGACCATACGTCCAAGGCCTATGTCTTAAATTTATTTCACGGCCTTACAGTAGGCCAGATATTAAATATTGTTTGTCATAGATTTGTTAAATAATGATTCTCTCAGCAATTCCAGTACAAGGAAGATTTTGTACAGGAACGTTTTTTTGTTGTACAGAAATCACATCACTTTCCGAGATGTCCGCTTATGCAGGGGCGGATCCAGGAACCGCCGAAAGGGAGGGGGGGGGCGCACTTTTAAATTCCGAGTGGGCGTGGTTCTTAGGTTTTTCCTGAAGAGCAAAAAAAAAAAAAAAAAAAAAATTTCCCCTATTTTGGGCTCTGGCGCCGTATTTTAGTCGTAATTTGGGTTTTTGCGGTAAATTTTTTGACCCGGCGCACCTAATATAAGGAGGGGGCGCAACTACGTTTTGACGATAATAGGGGGGGGGGCGCGCGCCGGTTGCGCCCCCACCCTAAATCCGCCCCTGTTATAGCAAGAGAAAAGTGTCCGCGTCCTCTTACGGGAGGTGTTCGCTTACAAGAAGTACTAAAAGGTAGATAGAAAGGACAATCTGTTCTTGAATTAGTGTCCGCTTACAAGAGGTTCCGCACAGCAGGGGCGGATCCAGGCTTCACCGAAACGAGGGGCACACTTTTCCACTCCGGATGGGCGTGGTTGCCAACTTTTTTCTGGAGAGCAAAAAAAAGCTCATTTGCCAAATTTGGTGCCCTATTATACTACCCTCTTTTAAACGTATATTTTTCCAGGTACACTTTTGGTCCAGCGCACCTAATATAAGTGGGGGCGCAACTACGTTTTGATGATAATAGGGGGTTCAATTGATCAGAATTGATTTAATTCATATCAATCCGTGTGAACATGTATTATAAATGGACACGTGACTGATCAGGTGACGGTGTTATCACGCGCTCATGAGTTTTTGCATGCAGCTGGGACTTTACCTTACCACCGGTGAAGTGTGAGGAGGTATTGTGTTCAGTCATTTTATTTGCAAGTTACCAGCGTGTGGAGAAGGACACTGGCGTGGAATTGAGGACCACATTGCTGTAAAGTAAGTTAAATCTACACCCTATTTTGGTGGGAGTTTTGTTATTGATAGGCCTAGCTATCGTAGGCCTAGACCTCAGGGAGAGAGTCTACCTCGCTGGTGGCCTGCCCTTCGCCTACGTAGGCGTAGGGGCCTAGCCGGGGGCCAAGCTTCTCCTAAGCTGTCATGCTCATTTTTTTCCAGCATGTGTGAGCTTTGGTAGTGCATGCATGTTTAGGCCTATTGTTGAGACTAAATTAAAATAACAGGCATTATAGCCTAGGCTAGTAGGCCTTTTAGGCCTAGGGCTAGAGGCTATGGTTCAGTTACAGTGAGCCAAAAAAGCTGCACTTTATCGTTAATTGCCAACAGATTAGCCAGTACATTTACCAGAGGAGGTATAATACCTCCTTGCCTGTACACGTGTTTTGAGTGTTCAATTCCTGGTTTGATCAACATTCTTCATAGCAGGAAGTAACTTGTGTATAAAAACCTTTCCACCTTAGGCCCTAGTCCTCTACCATAAAACTTGCAGCCTTTAAAACAAAGTAAAAAATATCACTTTATTTACAAATTCCACTTTTAACTTTTCAATATTGATTATGATACAAGGCCCAGTTTATTAGCCCTGCTCATGTCATATTGGGGAAATCCACAGTTCTTTTGTTACTAATTTTTCTATTACAAAGGATCACTTCATTTTTTTGTTGCATTCACTTGGAATGCTTTGTATTTTCTTAATACAGTACAAATTGGCACAATGATTCTTAAGCGATTATTCTTCACACTCACTACGATGTACACAAAAACTAAGCTTACAAAGATCGATTGATTTCCGGTGTAGGCTGGTGTGCACAGTTTTGTTCATATAGAGTTGTTTGCAAGGCTCTAGAATAATAGAAGATCAGGCCCTTCAGGATCATTACAGTTTGTCAGTTAAAGAAACTCCCTGCCCTCATCAGTATAATGATTTGCTATGATGACTAAAAACAGTATTTTTACCTTTTTCAGAGGCTTTGGGTGGGTGGCAAGTTAAATTTAGGCTGGTTGGAAGATCTTAAAACAAGCTTTAGGGTGGGTGGAACGCCCTGCATGATTAATCCCTACACCAATGCCCAATTGAAAACTAAATTTTACCACCACTCGAATGCATGTTAATAATACTATAGTAGTTGCTTATAATAATAGTTGCTTATATAGCGCTTTTCCGTTCTGATCAAAGCGCTTAACCCCAGTCATTAAAACAAACACCTGGAATACAATCCATTCCAATTGCAACTGTAATCGGCGCATATGGTATTTGTACTCTCAGGTACCCATTTATACTCCTGGGTGGAAAAAGGCAACATGGATAATTGTCTTGCATAGGAACACAAACAGCTGACAGTGAGTCTCGAACTACCGACCTCGTGATTGGAAGCCCAAAATGCCACTGCTGCGCCGACTGCTTCCACTTCACTACGGTGATTGACAACAAAGTATGTGAGCTGCTAATCAAGCATTTATAAGGAACTTATGTCTAAAAAGCTTTCCACTTTTAGGCCTCTACCATAAATGGGAAATGAAAAAAATTCTTATCACGTTTAGTAACTAATCACCTATTAAGTGAATAATTTCTGTAAAAAATGTTTTCAATATTGATAATGATATAATAAATTACCCATTTTGTGTGGCAGAACCAAGCTTAAGTTAAGATTTCCAATTTTTTCATGCTCCGGTACCCCGTTTTAGTGATGTCTATTTGTGGGTTTTTATGGTGAAATTTGGACCTGGCGCTCCTAATATGAGGTGCAACTACGTTTTGACTATAATAAAGGC
>JAOTQE010072423.1:0-16796 GCA_025631205.1 Nesometra sesokonis
GTCAAAAATAGTGAAAGAGTGAGATTGACTAGAAAATAGTGAGACTTCTGCCAAAATAGTGAGACTTGGGAGCTCTGTAGTAAAGAGTTTTGTTTTAAATTGAATACTATGCATTTTTAATCAGGTTTGACAATGAAATACATAAAGTGCAAGCAGATAGTCATAAAGAAAAGACGCATAGAGAACGTTTACAACGTGAAAGAGACATTCTACAGTCAGAGAATTACCATCTTAAGCAGGAACTTGAGGTCAGTACATAGCAATAGTGATAGTAGAAAAAAAAATAAAGCAATGGAACAGGATATGTGACAGAGCCAAACCAAATGAGACATAATTCGCAAATGCTAGTTTTCCACAATAGCCAGAAATTTAAAAGTGGTCAATTTTTAAAAAATTTACATTATTTAGAAAATATACAGTTCACACATTAAACTTTCATACTACCTTAACAATTTTTAGATATATGATCAAAAAATATTATAAAAATGCAATTTACAATGACCTTGCTTTGTCAATGTATACTGATAAACAATTTTCAAATGCAGTTTTCTCAATACTTACATTTTAAATGTTTGAACTTCGATTGTTCATAACTTGGAAAGAAAACATCGTATGAAACTGATTGTTTTACATGTCAAATATAATAATGTGTAGTTTTATAATTCATAGAAAACTCAATTTTTAATATTACAACTTGCGTCTCATTTGGCTTGGCTCTGCCACATATTGCTAATGAAAAGCAAAATAGAAAATCACGATCCAGATGCTACGAGACAGTGAGTGACCTAGACCCTTTTCACATTATAAAATAGCTTTGTTCAACGAAGATTATTATGCTTGATTAGTCAATTAAGATGCATGCTATGTTACGCTGAACAAAGATCAATTAAAAGGTACGATGCTCTTTACTTTAAAGAAAAATAAGCAAGATCAGAACAAGTATGTAGACTCCCTCTTTGGGGCAATGCTCATGTGAACTCAAAAGAACCCAGACCATCATGCGAGACATGTAGGAAGCTTCCCTGGTGTGCTGGTCCTGAAGGCCCATGTCGGTGATAGCTGAGTAGGCACATATTGGTTTTTTTATATATGCCATCTTCCTCATAAACACGTTATTTTATCGTGTCTGTATCCTGTTTAACATACCTATTATTAGCATTGTCTATTCTCGATTCTATGCTTGTGGTTTGTTTTTTTTTTCTTTGCATGATGATCTATCTAATCTTTAAAAACCTGAATAATGGCTTCAGGCTTTCATAATGTAATTAAGATTAGTATGAAAGTTTATTGACCTGACCTCAATGTTATTAGTCTACACCACTTTTGCAAGGATGTAACATTTTTAAAGTCTTTTTCACATATTTTCTCGCTCAATTGCGTTCACAAGCCCTCGTAATGAAGCCGGAAATTGCTTTCTAGGCATGCGCAGAGGTCATTGTGTTCTTTCTTTCTCCTGCGCTTTGTTTTTCTAATTCGTTTACAGTCAATATGCTTCCTCTAAATTTACTTTCAATTTATTAATATTTTGGGTTCTAATATTGATACATTCAATAATGTTCGATTACTCACGGTTTTGGCTGTTGTTAATGTGTTATTTCGAATAAATCTGCGACAACTAACGATAATAAGAAACATGGAAAGAGTATGCCGTTTACAGGCCAGCAGCAGCGTATATACGCCGAGGCGGAGGCTTTTCTGCACGTTCATTGCCGTAGTCGGTCTAGGCTTAGACGATGGTGGGTTAAAGACAAGTGGGATAGGCGATGGTGGGAGAAGACGGCGCTATTGAAGTGGGACGATGCCGATTGCTTCATTATGAATGGCTCTCCCGTACTGACCTCATGCATCATTTCCGTCTGGCTTGCGAGCGAAGCGGAAATAGCCCGTTCACATGCCTCATGAGCCGTTTCGATCAAGAGGACCCACTCTCAAGTCGCTTGCGATAGAATCCGCTCTTGAACGGGTGTTCACATGATAGATCGGCTCTTGAGCAGATGCCCCACTCGCGAGCGACCTAAAACATGTGAACGTACCTTAAGTATGCTGGATGGAAGTCAGTAGGGTCACCTACCCACAGATTTTCAACCATACTAAAGTTTATTGTAAAGCCTTCCACCCAGCCTAAATTCAACCTGCCTCCAAAAGTTAGTCGCATAAGCAGAACTGTTGAGCCAAAAGTAAGCCATGCACCTTAGCCTCTGAAAAAAGAATCTGTATGGTATTGTAACAATTTTATCACCAACCCATAAGTGTTTGCCATTGACCTTTGGATTTACATCTCTACTCTGACAGAGTTTTCTTAGAAAATCTGGTCCAGTTATGCAAATTTATTCCAATTTTTAAATAATCAGATTTTAAAGTTTAAATGTAGTACACTTTGCCTTTTAAAATAATTACATCCGCCTAAAACTAAAAAAAAAAATTCTTTTTTTCCTTTAAAATTAATTGTAGATCCAATGATAACAACTCAGCTGATTAATTCTATCATCCTTAATTATTAATCTTGATTACATGAATACATTACAACAAATTATTTAAAATAAAAATTCCACCCTTTACATAATATGTATTTATGCATTCTGGTCTGAGATTAAGAGCTCCTCAATCAAAACATAGCAGTCACAACTTTGAATTTTTCATGAACTTAATTAGATTATATAATACACATGCATCACAGTAATTGGTCCTAGGTTATGATGGTTGTGGTAATAGTAATAATAATAATAATGATAATAGTAGTAATAATAATAGTAATAGTAGTAATAATAATAATAATAATAATAGTAATAATAATAATAGTAATAGTAATAATAATAATAGTAATAGTAATAATAATAATAGTAATAATAATAATAATGATGCATATAGATCATTGATCATAATTGAAATAATTATAGTAATGAACAATGATGATTATATTTTATGTATTGAATACATGGTTTTTCAATCAATCGATCAATCAATCAATCAAATAAATATTTATTTCTTTTATTAAAAGCAATATGTGGCAGAGCCAAGCCAAATGAGACATAAGACGGAAAATTGAAAATTGAGTTTTTTATGCATTATAAAACTACACATTATTATCTTTAATCAGTTTCATACGATGTTTCCTTGCGAACAATCGAATTTCGAACATTTAAAATGTAAGTTTTGAGAAAACTGCATTTTAAAATTGTTTATCTGTATACATTGACTAAGCAAGGTCATTTTAAATTGCATTTTTAAAACTTTTTTGGATCATATATCTGAAAAATGTTAAGGTAGTATGAAAGTTAAATGTATGAACTGTATATTTTTGAAATAAAATAAATTTTGAAAAAATGACAATTTTTAAATTTTTGCCTATTGTGGAAAACTAGCATTTGCGACTTATGTATCATTTGGCTTGGCTCTGCCACATATAATAATAAAGCAAATTGTAATAATTTATTTTATCTTATCTTATCTCATCTAATCACATCTTATCTTATCCTGTCTTGTCTTATACTCAGTGACTTCTGTATTTTACAGTTATATTCTTCTTCTCCCTGATTAATCAATCAATCAATCAATCAAATTAATTAACTAATTAATCAGATGGGTACTTCCAGAACCTCTTATTAGACCTATTAATATCCTGCTATAACCCAATAGCTTTATTGCTCCTTTATCCTTAACCAAAAGAAGGTTCAATATACGGCCACATCTAAATTTACTACTCGCATCCTAAGTCATTACTCCAGTCATGAAGCCTAATGAGTCTAGGTTTATATGACATCACATAACCACATCATGTAATAGGATATTCAACTTGCTGTCGGGTGAGAAATGGAAAAAAAAAATCTCATTTAGTGTTCTACATACTGAACTACTAATCGACTAGAACTCGAGGTAGTAAATAAGACGACTGAATTTTACGAAATATGAGAAAGTGATGAGAAGTGAACTAGGGTGTAGTTTATTATTGCTTGATTTGATTTATTGCTGCGATTTATACAATCAAATGTAAAAGATTTCTCTGTTTCACGTTTCCGTCTGAAAACTTACTATTTAGTTCCTTCTGATTCTTTTTTCTTTTTCACTTGTTTTAAGCGCATAGAGATCTTAGTATTTTGCGCTATATAAATATTTAACAATTAACCGTTATATATTGGAACAGTGATGAGAATTATCTTATACGAAGTCAAGAGTTAGAGAAAGTATGATTACACATTAGTCAAAAAGTTCCTGATGATTGAACCAAAACATTATGGCTGACTCTGACTGGTTCTCATTTCTTGACGTGTGCACTATATTTGCAGGGGCAGATTTAAGGGGGTGGGGGAGGGGCGGTGCAGCTGGCGCACACCAACTGTTATCACCTACACGAAGTTGCGGCCCCCCCTTTTATTTGTGGCGCCAGGTCTAAAATATACCCAAAAGTGTAAATAAAAGACATACATATGGGCTTGTCGAAATGAAAACTGTAAACTACGACCACTCTGCTTCGGAAACCCCCCCCCCCCCCCCCTTGCTTAAAGGGGATTCACCTTCTATCATGGGACCTTTAAGGTTTTGGGGGAGACTTGCGAACACTTTGATACAGGAAATTAGGATTTGAAATAAACTAAAATTTTATATTAGGCTTGTTAGCAAACCCTCCGACAAAAATAATTAAATATTTGGAATAAAATTGTTTTTAATCATATTTATTGCACCCTTCAATAATGTCATGCATCTTCTGATGAAAAATTATTGCAATTATTGAAATTATATTCTGAAGAATGATGCTCCTTTCCTCTGAATTTGGAGGGGGTGTGGGAAGGTGAGGGGGTACTCAAGGGTGAGGGGTGCTCGAGGATGTAAACTTTATAATTGTGATTTGTTTTCTACCTTTGAATAAAATGACTATGCTCACCCTAACCATTCATCAAGTCGCCAATGACTACAGGAATTCTCATTTGGCTAAAATAACCATGACCTGTTTCACCAAATTGGCTAAATAAATTTTTTTTTTATTCCATTTTGCGACCATTTTTAGCATTTTTTTTTTTAAATTTTTGCTAAACAATTTATAATTTGGCTAAAAAATCGACAACCTTCAGCTATTTTGGCCAGAAAAAAATTTAACCTAGGGTGATCAAGCACCTTTGATATGTCATTGCTTCATAGAAATATTAAAATCTAATATCATGTACCAACAACATAATAAAAATATGCTTTGATTTATGAAACAGGATGTGAAATCTGAAGTCTCAATCAAGGAGACATTAATGGAGAATTTACAATCTGAATTAAATGATGCGTCCACCCACGGTAGTAAAGACGAGAAGGATGTGATGGCACTAAAGAAGGCGAAGCGTGACCTGGAGGCTAAAGTGCAGGACCAAGAAGAAGAGCTTGATGAGCAAGCTGGAGAAATTCAAAAACTTGAACAAGTAATTATTTTACCTATTTATAATTAACATAATGACTCAAATATAAGAGCATCTTCCTTTAATAAATTAAATATAGAGACACACTCAATTTGGTGGGGTGGGGTGTGGATGGGTTTTACTTTCCAAGTACAAACAAATGTGAGGTCTTGCCACAAAATTAGTCTCATGGTAGGAAAATCCAAAATTTTCTACTTAAAATGACATTCATTGGATAAGTATATCCCAAGATATCATCATTTGAAATTTTTATGTTGGGAAATATGGTTTTGAGAAAACCCCTGCATAATAATAAACAATTAAAAGCCTGTAAATCTCAGAAAACCTGAATCAAGAACACTCTCCTGCATGAAAACTAACCTAAAAGTATATTATAATGAAATATATGTACCATAGTACTAAAAATTGATTAAAACAAAATTTTTCAAAAATTTAACTTAGACCTATTTTGGTGATTATCTCAATTTGATCTCACCTATGATGCGACGCATTTTGTGATGAGACCTCACAAATGTGAGGAGTCACCACAAAATGAGTCGTGTTGTACAGAAAATAAAAACTGAGTTTTGTTATATTGTGATAGACGATATTATAAGCTTCAATTTTTGGTTTTTGAATTTGGTTCATAGGTGAAGTATAACAAGAGAATAATTATTTTGAAACTTACATGTATGAAAACACACTTTGGAGAAAATTGACTTAACATAACCAACTGTTGATTTCCTGTATGTTTTTCCATTGATTTTTAGAAACAGCCTTTACAAAATGTAGTTCAAAAAAATGTTTATTGTAAATAAACAAAAAGAGGATGTTTATAATTATAAAATTGAAGTGATAAACTTCCCAAAAACAACAAAAATCTCATTTTTATAAAATTCTGAGTTTCTACATATATTTGTAAATACCTCAAAATGACCTATCATACAACACGACTCATTTTGTCACGACACCTCACAAATGTTGATTAGGTAATTTTGTATGAAAACTACTCAGATGTTAAGGGTGGGCTAATACCTGAAAGTGGACCAGTATTTTAGATTGGTGCAGACAAATCAAATCCTAAACAATTTTTGTTTTAAATGTTCCAATTTGGGCAATCAGCATGCAAATCTATTTTCAGCATTAATCTGTTAGCTGTTTAATCCAAAATCGGATCTAATGTAAACAGACATTCCAACCTCTGAGGTCTAAAATTCGGAAATCTTTTTTCAAAGTGCGCCCTCTTTTTTTAAATACTGCGCCTTCTAATGCATTTTATAAAGGAAGGTAAAAAAACAGGCCTGCAAAGGTTAACTAGCTCCAATTATGGTAAACTTAGAACGATGTACATAATTATTTATTTTAAAAGTACTGTATTTATTAATTAAATATTTTTCTAAGCCAAACTATGGTACTGTACCAGAACATGTTTAAATTTCAACAGTAAATCTTGAGATTGCTTTAAAAAATCGGGAGACTGATAAAATTGCTGGAGACTCCCAGACAAATAGGGGTTGGAACCTCTGTGTAAATCTACCTTTTTCCATATTTTTTTAGTATACTTTTTACTGTCTTTTCTGTAATTTGATTTTATTTGTATTATTTTCATAGCCTAATTTCAGCATAATAATTTTATATATTTAGACATTAATAAAGCCAACCCTGATTTCTGAGATTTTGAGTCTTGATGCAACATTTATTTTTAATGGCTTAACCTATTATATAGGATTAAAGTATAATTGATGATTTTATTCTTTAATTTTTTCATGATGAGATATGTGTAGGCGTAAATAATATATTGATTTTAACCTAGAATTTAGATGACACATAGCAATTGACCTTCTTCCCTCACTCAAAAATGGTACAGCCCACACAAAACATTACTGCACGTAGCAACTCAAATCTTAAAATTTCTAGCAATACAACTATAACTAAACCTAACAGATAACCATGATTTTCTAATTTGTGAATAGTTAAACTATATTTTTATTGTATGTCTTAAAACGATGTGTGATTGGAATTATTTATATCCTACCAAAATAACTCGTATTTCTAATTATGCAGTTGTGACAATAAACTTTTATCGTGCAAGGAGCTCTTTTTTATTCCTGACTTTATTGTTATTTCCATTTGATATATTGGGGTGTTACAGTGAATATTGAAACATAATTCTAGTATCTTGGTCAATTGCTATGGAAATTGATGGGTTTGAAGCATGCAGTAGCCTGTGTTTAGCCATCCTTAGAGATTCAGGCTATACCTAATTATTATAGTAAAAATTCTATCAAGTTTTTTCAGTAATGACCCTTTTCTGAAACACACAGAACTATTTCTTCAATAAAACATAATGCCAATCGTCTAGAAAATCAAACATGCTAGACCACCACTAGAATATTTTTTATAATTAATTTTAAATTTGTATATATTTTCCTTCCTTACTGTTTTTTTTTTCTAAATTTTATGAAATTAATTACGGCCATAAATTAGTAATAGGCGTATATTATATTTATATTCTACAACCAAATGTAAAATAGTGAATAATTTTGTGTAAATAGTGAAATCCAAATTTTGTAACCTTTATTGTAAATATGTAACACTTTTTATGATTTTATTGTTTAATGGTTTGTTGGTTTTGTGTAGTCGAATTATTTTATTATCCGTACAATTTGTAGGTTCAACGCTTTCAGCCTTCAGGCTGCTTGTTGTTCATTTATACCATAATAAATTAAAAAAATTAAATACATTCCTAAAAGTTCTAAAAATTATGAAATCCATGTAAATGGGTCCGGAGGCTTACAATATAACAAAGAATTGTGAACTCTTGAAGAACACTACTATTTTTATTTCAGTAACTGAAGTGGACTTTTTATAATTATCTGTTGATCACAATTTTTAGACGTTCATAATTTTCCTAATCAAGTCCAAAAGCAATAGATAGTAAAATAAATTTATTGTCTTCAGAACTCTCCAAAAAATGGACAGTCTGATGGTGGAAGGAGAGGAAGTGGCAGGGGTTAGAATGGGTTTTGAATAGTTCACTGTATTAAGAAACCACTATTTTTTCTTATGGTATTGTTTACTGTATTCTATACATCATAGTAAATAAAACTTAATGTTTGCTTGTTTGTACAGTTTTTATTTTTAAAGTTTTATTTCCAAATGTTGTGTTCTTGTTTACTGAAAAATATAAGCAGTACAACCTTTAAAACAAATCACCTACTTACAG
Source organism: Nesometra sesokonis (assembly GCA_025631205.1). Classification (NCBI taxonomy): domain Eukaryota; kingdom Metazoa; phylum Echinodermata; class Crinoidea; order Comatulida; family Antedonidae; genus Nesometra; species Nesometra sesokonis. The sequence continues at coordinate 8,602 of JAOTQE010072423.1, forward strand.
CGTCAATTGAAACTCTAATTCCTTCCTGTTTATATGGAGGAAGGAAAAGATTGCGATTTCAATGCTATATTATAGTCTTTATTATACCATGAAATCTGTTTACTTTGCTATATGATACAGTCATTATTAAACAAGCACAGTTACTTTTAATATAAACATCACATTGTTTAAAAAATGAAAGATAAAAAGAAACAAAGTGGCGATTTAAGAAAAAGTATGCTGCAGGTTAGTGTGTGGTCAGTCACTGTTTTTTTGGATGAATGTACAGTAATATTAATTACTCTGATGTATCTGTAATATTTTAGTTTCTTTCATTTAGGCAGAGTGTGAAATGCAGTTGTAGTAATTGTTTTAATTTAATCTGCCTCATCCAAGACCTTGTAACTATTTGTTTGCTTCATTCTCATGATTTAAGCTCCTAGACAATGGAGGTAGGATTTTCTAGGTTGTTAGATTTTTAAGTAATGAAAATGCTATGTTGCCAATTTCGACAATATAATACAAGCTACTGAAAGCTGGAATATTGCATATATGCACTGTGTATATGCAGATAAACCACTGGGAATATTTTACGCTTTTGACTATTAAGGCCTAGCATAAGACTGGTTATTGTGTCTCACAAGTTTTTTTTAGAGTCTTTTACTAAAGTACCGTCCAATTTAAGTTAATTGCATAATAATATTCATTGCTACCTTGTTGTATTAGGTATTATATGTCATTGTCTTGTTTCTGTTACAGTAATTTGCTTCCTCTTTATTTTTTTAGGCTAAGTTACGTTTGGAGATGCAAAGTGAGAAAATGAAGATGGCAAATCAAAAAGAAATTGAAGCAAAGGATGAGGAAGTGGAAAGCATGAGGACAAGTTGCCAGAACAAGGTAATAGGTGGTGGTGGTGGTATGGTGGTGGTGATTGTAGTTGTGTTGATAATCATGATGGTGGTGGTAGTTGTGATGATGATGGTGGTGGTGATGGTGATAGTGGTAAGGATGGTGATGATGATGGTGGTGGTGGTGTTGACCTTGGTGGTGACGGTTTTGGTGGTGGCAGTATGATGATGATGGCCATGATGGTAGTGGTGATGTTGGTCATGGTGGTGAAGAAATAACCCAGTAATCATGACATACTTTATTTCTCATCCTGTTAGTGGTAAAGATGACACAAAACAGTGGCAGTTGTGTTAATATTGATGGTTGTGTCATTGAAAACAATTGTGAAGTTTTTGAAAGTGAGTGTGATATTTATGATAACGTGATGTTTTTTTAGAAGCTCAGTTTTCAAAGTAAAATACGTATTCTTAGGTTTATTTTTATGTTCTTGTAGCTAAAACAACTTGAGGTCCAAATTGAAGAGGAATACGCAGAACGACAGAGGGCAGTCCGAGACAAACGCGACCTAGAACAGAAACTAACAGAATTACGGGAGCAGTCTTCTCAAGGGGACAAAGATGTTGAGCGTCGACTACGTAAAGATCTTAAGAAGACAAAGGCATTGCTAAGTGATGCTCAGACAGTTTTAGAGAAACAGCAGACAACAGCTTCTACTAGTGCTAAGATTAAACAGCTTAAGAATGAGGTATAGTTGGACAATAATAAACAAATATAAAGCTTTTTTCTAGTTTTACTCTGATCTAACAATTGGCTACATATCACGACTCATCCGAATCTCATCATCAGGCCGATTTATCGTCTTACCTATTGTTGACCGTCATCACTACCTGTTCATGGTCAACAATAGGTCAGACGATTATTCGGCCTGATGATGCGATTTGGTGAGTCCTGATACGTAGCCAGCTTTTAGATCAGAGTAAGTCCAGAAGAAAAGCTTTATATCTATTTATTATTGTTTATCACATTCCTGGATGATTCGTAATATTCATAATTATAGAGGTATAGTTGACCCTTTTAGTTACAAATCTTTCTTATTCAAACCTTGTTTACATTCATTTTTTAGCCAAAGAGGTCATAAAAACAATGGCTAATAACATCCAGTATAATTCAAATTTATTTTTGGTTTGTTTTTTCTTCAAACTCTTTTAAAACAGATTTTACTCATTTATAACCAAATTTATAGATTAAGAGTATAATAAATGGGACATTTATTTTTTTTAAATTCTATTTTATTTATTTGGTGTCACATCCAACAGCAAGTTTACTCACCACTTACAGGGACCCAGCAATTTCATTTTAAATTCTGGAAACATAGCAGTTGTAGATATGATTTAATAAAATAATGAATCATCAAACATTTTGACATCATCACATTGGCATCTGAACTTTGAAAAAAACTGTCTTTAGCCTATTACTTAATATTTTTCTACATTTATTGGAGGCTATCTCACTAATTACCAGTGGGTTTTCTTTCAAAATTGTGCTTGTTGTAGATGAGGTATTTTTTACAAGAAATAATGCCATTTTGATGACTTCACCATACTGTAAATGTTGGTTAAAGGGTAGTATGTGTGAATTGATTTGATGTGATTTACTTCGATACCATATAAAAATATACAAGACACAAAAAACATCATGCTTAATAATTACCAAGTAAAGTGTTAGAACATTAAGAAATAAATAATAAAATAGACGGTAACATTTACATGGTATCAGGGATTACCCTCTAAATCCCATTAAGGGATTTACATCCTGAGTGGTCCCTTAGGATGTGTTTATATTCACCTATCTCTGCTTGAATCTCATTGAAACTTCAGTATGTTATAGTTGAGACACTTGCCTTTCTCAAATTTATCCTATGTGCCTATACACCAAAATAATTTGCGTAACCAATGGATCACCTAACTCATCAAAATGACAAGTTAAAATCTTGTTCTTTTGTTTAGTCTTCTTGCTTCATTGACCATCCATCTATTCATTCATAAGCCTCATCATAATTTGACCCTAGGAAATGTGAACAACAATTGACAAGATAGACATAGTCAATACTAATAAGACTTGCTATTAATAATAATGGCAAACATGATCAGTTCCAAGCACTTCATAGTAATTTCCAATCTATTTTTCTCAAGACAACAGTCTTATTGCTACAAATCTACCTATTCATTCATAAGTCTCATCATAAATTGACACCATGAAATGTGAGCAACAATTGACGATGGCAGTTTTACTATTAATAATATTGCCATACATATGATCTATTCTAAGCATTTGATAGTATTCTCTAATCGATATTTCCCAAGACAACATTTAAATTTATGTAATATTGATTTCTTGCTTAACATTTAACTCTTTTGTAACATCTATTTTTCCTTTTAGCTTGAAGACACTCAATATACAGTCATATCAGCTGTAAAAGCGCGACAGAGCATTGAGACGGAACTTGCCGACATACAAGCACAACTTGACGATGCCCTGCGGGCCAAATCAGAAGTGAGTCGATATATTGTGAACTGTCCCTACAAGCAGAAAAAAAAATCATGAAATTAGTCAGATTTCTACATGTATTGAGGGTTGCCCCAAGCTTGTTGAACTAAGTCACTTCTTGGAAATTTACCACTTTATTTAAATTATGGTAAATAATGATTATGATGATGATGAGGCTTCTAATGATCATAATCCATTACTAGTCTAATATTATCTCGTATTCATCAGACTGCTGTACATCAGAATTGGCAGTTTGCGAGGTATGTTCCCTTTGAAAAAAATAGCACCCACCTCTGACTAGGTAGATCTACCATGTTAAATTACTAGGGAGAGCTACCTAGAACCAGAGAAAACTACCTAGTAAGGTAGTACATAATTACCCTTTCTGTTGATGTTATTAATGCGTTAAGGGCTTGTTCTAAATAATGGCTGTATTTTCCTATGTATACTTGTAGAGCATTGCTAACCATATCCTTGGTAGTATCTCTTGATATGGTATGTGGTTTTTATAGGGATAACCCTGTAAACTACCTTTATCTACCTTGTTACTACCATTATCTACCATGTTAACAGAGTTATTTTTTTCAAAGGGTTGCTAGCACAAGATTGTGTACATCTAGTAACACAACACACTCATAGATGATATGATATTGGGTCTGTACTTGTCCATAGGGATAGAGATCAATAGTCAATCAATTAGTAATTCATTACTAGTTAAATAGAAGTTATACAGTCAACAATCACAAACTCGCAAACCAACCTTTGAACTATCTGGTTTATCCTGACTTCCATACAGTTCAGTTAGAGGACAAGCAGAAGATATCAACAGACTGTTCTCTCCTGGATGAATAGTCATTTTATACAAGAGGACGCATATGGTCATGAGCCGCATTTAATTTAAGCCCCGACCATTTTCACACTGTACATACTGTATCTCATACTCCTGTTCTACCTTTAGGACAACTGAAAAGTTGAATATTTGCCATCTGCTGACAACATCAACAAAATATGCATCATTCTTAAATAAAACTATGTAATTCTAATTTAAAAAGTTGAATATTTGAAACATATACTTTTTTTTTTTTTCTCGCCACTTACAGGATGAGATCTACACCATGCTTTCTAAACCAAGTCTCATTATGAGGCTTGGGGAGTGGCGTTGTTAAGTCGTGAGAACCAACCTAGTGTTCAGCCAGATTCGAACCCATGACCTCGGGAAGGCAAGCATGCTAACCACCAAGCTACAGCGCCACTACTATTTTAGCATTTTCTAAGCTTTTTAAAACAATGAAGCTTTTAGTATGTAAAATAGGCCTGTATTAGCTGTATAAGATGTAGTATTTCTCTGCAATGAGTAAGCCTATGTAGGTTTTCATGCATTCAGCACAGGACGCCATCCTCTTGCTTCACCTGCATAAACTCTTGAATAAATGGATAAAGGTTATCTACCCATCCACCATTTGAAAACAGTAGAATATGGTCATCAAATGAAACTTTTTATATTAAATTACAATTTGGAACACAATTGCTACTTGATCTTTGCTATGTCACCTTCATAAAGGTTGTTAAGGCTTATGTAGCAGCGATGCCCATTTAACAAGGGTGACCGGTTGGATAATATGTTTTCAATGATTCACCTCCCTGATGCCGGACAGGTGTATAAAACCACCCTTTGAAAAAAGTAACACCCTCTGACTAGGTAGATCTACCATGTTAAATTACTAGGGAGATCTACCTAGAAACACAGAGAATTACCTAGTAAGGTAGTAAATAATTACCCTGTCTTTTGATGTTATTAATACATTAGAGTTTATTCTAAATAATGGCTGTATTTTCCTATGTATACTTGTAGAGCATTGCTGACATATCCTTGGTAGTGTCCCTTGATATGGTAGTTTTTATAGGATTAGCCCTGTTAACTACCTTTATCTACCTTGTCGCTACCATTATCTACCATGTTAGCAGAGTTATTTTTTTTTAAAGTGCATTTACTACTGTTATAAAACATTGTATTGTGATCCACCTGATGGACTGGTGAATAATCACTTACTTATAGATCACTTCGCTTTGGTGTTTTATGGTTGACTGTACTTGTAATGACAGATATTTACTGTATGTTGTTAAGTCTATGAATATTCTGAGACAAGAAAAAGGCTTTGAAGTTACCGTAGTTCTGAGAATTGGGCTTGTTTTTAGCAATATAGGCTATTATTTTAAAATTTCAATTTACATACCAACATGTAAACAGAAGGAATAGCTTTACTAGGTCCTTCATTAGCATTTAGTTTATTTATATTTTCAAAGTTGTTTAAGACATCTCCCATAACAGACCATGTCCTTTCAGTCCATATATTTTGTATGGTTTTCAAAATGGTTCAGTATAGAGAGAGAGAGAGAGAGCCATTTTATATTGGTATTGTGTTCGACTATACTTTTAATGACAAATATTTATTTTTTCATGAAAATTCTGACACAGAAATTCTTTGACATTTCCTAAGTTTTTAGAATTAGGCTTGAAATTTATATTTTAGATATTTCCTGTTTTTGATTTAGAGAGAGTCACTTTACATTTTATTTTATTTATTTTATTTTACTTTTATTTCAATTCACATCCAACAGTGGGAATCCTGCCAATTACAGAATGGAAAGCATATAACATCACAATCACCAATACATAATAACAATATAAAATACATTTTGTATGTGATTGTAATTTTGATGACAATTGTTTATGTTATTTTAAAGTCTATGAATAATTTGAGACAACAAAAATTCTTTGAAATCAGTCTAGTTCAGAGAAATAAAGTTGAAATTTACATTTTAGTATTTCTGAGATTTCCTGTTTGATTTGTGTATAGGCTATTATTCTAACCTTCAATTTACATACCAACATGTAAATGGAAGGAATAAGGTTTATTGCGTTCTTCACCAGCATTTAGTATATTTATATTTTTATTGTTATTTAAGACATCTCCCATAACAGACCATGCCCTTTCAGTCCATATATTTTGTACAGTTTTCAAAATTGTTCAGTCTAGAGAGTCACTTTGCATTAGTATTGTGTTAGAATTAGGCTTGAAATTTACATTTTAGATATTTCCTATTTTTGATTTAGAGATAGTCACTTTACATTGGTATTGTAATTGTAATATTGATGACAAATGTTTATGTTATTTTAAACTATGAATATTCTGAGAGAACAGACACACTTTGAAATCACTCTAGTACAGAGAATTGTGTTTGAAATTTACATTAGTAAGTATTTCTGAGATTTTCTATTTGATTTGTGTATAGGCTATTCTAAATTTTAATTTACATACCTACATGTAAACATGTGGAATAGGCTTTATTGAGTTTAGTATATTTATATTTTCATTGTCATTTAATGTCTCCCAGAACAGACCATGTCCTTTCAGTCCATATTATTTGTACAGTTTTCAAAATGGTTCAGTCGAGAGAGATAGTTGCTTTACATTGGTATTGTGATTGTACATTTGATGAAAATGTTATTTTAATCTATGAATTCTTAGACAACAGAACACATTGGAATCACAATATTTCAGAAGTTTATGTTTGAAATTTACATTTTAATAAGAATTTCTGAGATTTCTTGTTTGATTTGTATACACAGGATATTATTCTAAATTCCAATTTACATACCAACAATTAAAAAATATTTATATTTTCATTGTCTAATATGTCTCCCAGAGCAGACCATGTCTTTTCAATCTATATATTTTTTTATGTTATTTTGGAATTTTCTTTTAAGTTTAGCCATAAAAAGTAGACTTACTTTATTCACGCAAAAACATGTAGATAGCGTCGTCACGGTTTGTGTCTCTGTGCTGTCTAGCGCCACCAATTTTTTCAGCTTTTCGCTGGTGTCCCGCGCTGGGTGTATCTTGGGAGTAGCTGGTTAACAAGTTGTAATAGATGTGACTGAGTTCATGGCCTCCTTGGTCTCTGTTTATGTGATTCTTATCCAAATGGACTCCTTTATTTTCTTTGCTAGATAATGGTTTTCTCTGTCTAAAATATTAACATTTTCAAAGTTTGGAATGTGATTCTCCTTTATAATGTGATCAGTAATAACCGATTTATGTATAATGTCTGAATGGGATTGACGAGCACTTCTTGTTCGTATTCCCGAGTTATTTTTTTTTAAAAAAAGATGAAAAAAATGGTGGCACTAAACAACACCGAGACACGAACCGTGACAACACTAGATCTACACTTCACTTGCTTGAACAAGGTTATCGATTCTAGTAACAGAATCGTAGTAAAAAGTAAGTCTACTTTTTAAGGTTTAACTTAAAAGAAAATTCCAAAATAATATATTTGAAACCAGATTAAATTTTTCGAGAATATTTTTTTGGTATTCAGAACAGTTAAATCTAAAGAGCGTCACTTTACATTTGTGTTGTGTTTGACTCTACTTTTAATGACAGATGTTTATGTTATTGAAGTCTATGAATATTCTAACAATAGACGCACTTTGAAATCATATTAGTTCAGAGAATTAGGCTTGAAATTTAAATTTTAATGTATTTTAAATGTTTTCCATTTTAAATTTGTATACACAAGTGGCTATTATTATTTTTTATTTCAATTTACATACATGTAAACAGAAGAAATGGGCTTTCAGGGGCGGATCCAGGATCCGCCGAAAGGGGGGGGTTGGGCGCACTTTTAAATTTCGGGTGGGAGTGGTTCTTAGGTTTTTCCTGACGAGCAAAAAAAAAAAAAAAGGTCTATTACCCTATTTTGGTGCTCTGGTACGGTATTTTAGTCGATTTTGGGTTTTTGTTGTAAATTTTGGA
>JAOTQE010072434.1:0-16795 GCA_025631205.1 Nesometra sesokonis
TATGTTATTCTGCACAACTTGATGAACAGATTTCATCAATAAAACAAACTATTGCAATTTGTTTGACTCAACGTCTACTTTTCACCAATTTCTACTGGACTACAGTATCAATACAATCGGAGGTGATAGTGGAAACTTCTTTGCAAACCTTGTTGAGAAATGGAATTCTCCACCAGATAAAATGTCCCTGCCAACTGTAAAATTACTGTATTTAAAAGACGAGAACTCTACCGTATAGAATGAGGATCTATTAAGTATAAGTTAAAATTACAAATTAGTCAGTTAAAAATTTGAAGAAATATCAAATTTGCTCAAGCTTACACCAATGACCAGATTTCAAATCCCGAAGTGTTAAAAAAAAATCAAAAATAGTGTTAAACATCATTAGTTATAAGTTGAGAAAGTAGTCCCAGAACAGTTGTTGCCGACAGAATACATGGATGAGCAGTGGAGGTAAGGCAAGAAACGAACAAAAAAATACAGCCTCAAGATGGATTGATGCACTGCAGCTAATGATCTGAATTCATTTTTTGATAGTTGACCTTGATTCAGCGTGCTGTCGACGTTCCCTGAGGCACTGGATATATTTTATGAACATACTGTAGTTCATCGTCTTTCCAATTCCGTCCTGTCAGGTGAAGAAACTTACGATGTATGGTCTTTAACAGGTTCGACATGTCATTCGATAATATAAGAATACCAACTGACGAGTAATGGTTCTCTTAATAAAGTAGTAACTGTATTTCAAAGTGAAGTTGTAGGTATCGTTTGTTATTAACATGATACGGTAACAAGAAATGGCAAATGCCGTGATTTATTGTTCATGTCATTTGAAAGAACCAGTAACTTGCACATCAATATAGCAGAGTTACGAAGGTTGCACTAGAGTTTTTGAACTCTTAGATTTTAGAGTTAAAGCTTTGGTAGAAATTGAGTCGACATCTTTTGCACAACGCGTTGAGCATTGAGAGAAGCTGTCCAAGAGAGCGCCTTCTGCGTTTTCAGACCATTTGTGTGTCATAGTTAATGTGGTTTCCACATACCTGCAGATTTTTGACAAATGGTCATAGACTCCGTCTAGGGTGCGCTGATAATGAGGCCTAGGCCTGCTGTAGTATCAGCAGCAATGGATAACTGTAATGTTGCCCATGGAATCGATGATTCATGGTGGATATCAGTTATTTTGCTAGATGTCGTCTTGACTTCATCGGCCATGAGTCTGACCCACATACATTTTCCATAATAGTCAACACGGATGATGCTGCAAGACAATGGGAACCAATACATTCTTCCATCTACAATGACAACACTTTTTCGGATTTCCGTGGGGTATTTTGTGTGCCACTGGCCAATGCTTTTGTGATATCATAACCCTAATGCTAGTTTCCGGTACCCATCACAGTTACCTATATTTAAGGCAAATACAGTAAAACGTGCCATGATCACGTGGAGTATTTGTGTGGTACTGGCCAATGTTTTTTTGTGATACCATAATCGTAATGGCAGTTTCCAGAGCCCATGGCAGTTTCCTACGTTTAAGGCAATCCGTGAATACAGTAAAACTGATTGAATTTGAGACAACGCCGGTAGACAAGATGGCTAAACGTGACAGGTCTCGATTACCGTTTATGCAGGCGCAGATTTTTAAACAAGTTTTTGCCACGGCAGTCGCAGTGAGGTAAAGACACCTAGGCAGCACCGAAACCAGCGATCGCAGTTCCATGGTAAAAATTCTGAGTGAACAAGCGTGACAGTAAATAACGTAATAAAAAAAGATTTTCTTTTGCAAAATGTTGGTTAACCACTGACGAGATGTAGTAGAGATTTCTGTACAAAAAGAATTGATGACATTCATTCATCAACAACAGGTAAAATCGGAAGATCTGCTCTTAAGTCTGATGGAACTAACCCACTGTCATTTTTAGCAATAAACTAAAGAAATCCCTTAGATGCCTCAAAAGTTCTTGATTAATTGAAGGGAATGTGCTACAGTATCACTTTTTTCCTTTACATTGCGCTTTTGTGTTCCATTCACAGAGTGTGTGGATAACTTTGAAGTCGTACCCAAGAATTTCTATCCGTCTACCGATTGCAGCGATGTCTTCAATTGTGTTCGAATCATTTAGACTTGATACCAGTTTCCATCAAATTTCCCTCGATTTTTTTTTGGAGGTGGAGGCGGTATGGTGGTGGTGGGAGTGTCAAATCGTGGGTATCATGGCTATCCCGTCCAACTCTGTCATTCTAATCTTCTAGAACAAGGCGAATTAAATAGTGCCTCTTTATTGATCTTTGAGTGACGTATACAAAAAAGTCTTGAGTTGGGGTGAGCATTCAGTGGGAGCATATCGCTATGCCTTATATTACTGTGTGCTAAGCTGAGAGTTCTCTATTCACTCTTACTTGATTCCTGTAGGCCTACTCTGCAAGTATCTGTATATAGATTTAGACATGAGAACACAAACAGTCTTGCATCAGTTTAGTTCCATAAACCAATACTGTACTTGTTTCATCCCATATGACCTATTCATCTGTCAAGTTAGGAGTGTCAGTAGAGGCCAGCATTAACCGCGCCAAAATGTCCCGCACAGTTGAAAACCAGTACGATTGTATTTTGTGGGAGGTCCGAAAGAAACTTGACTTCATTCATAGGGTTCCCCATTTCACATTTCCTATGAGCGACGAGGCATCGAGCCTCAATTCAATCGCCGGGAATTTGGCGACCTGGTATTACTTAATCTTTATGTGAAGCAACTACTCATCTTCTTGATTCGCAAGACTTGATCTTACCAGAAGCATGTGCTTCTGCCAGCATAACCCTTAGGAAAAGGAGAACACATGCTTAACAGATTAACGACCTATGCTCTAAACAACACGGTACCTAAGGAGGAAGATCAACCAAAAACCAGCTAACAATGAAGAACCACGTGGCAATCAATCCAAGAATTATTAGTGTCTTCTATATGAGAAACCTCAATGTACAACCCCAAGTAACTAGGTCTAGAGCATCTGGTGAAAGATGATACAAAGATTTAAGATTCGGAAGGCTGGCAAGAATTATAATCGTCAAGTCTAGTAGAAGGGTGAATCTCCCTCGGAAGGATACAAATCTTCAGCGCTGTGAAAAAAGAATTTAATTCTTTTTAGTACAAGCCTACCAGTAACGACAGCATTCTAACTCTGGTACAAGCAGCATTGTTGATAGTGATGAATTGATCACAATGTCAGAATATACTGAACTGAATGTCAGTGGAGAGGAAGCTATTACAGTTGTACAGTTGTTTTTACGTGTTCTCTTTGGAGGAGGTTGTTAATTAACACAACAATAGAAGATGACGACGATGAAACTGATTTTGAACCACAGTTGTCGAGTACCTACTTATGATCCTAAATCCGGCTCACGAACTTGAAACACTAAATACGGTCATTCAGAGATGTTAGACTTTTGCAAATCATCTAAACCATGAACACAATATTCTGACAGCCGACCACGAATTGTACTGTAAATTATTAGAGCTAAAGTGGTCAAATAAATGTTATCAACAAAAAATTGTGCTAAAATGGGAGGGCTCTGTGAAACTTGTTTTTCGGGGAAAACGGTATGGTATGCAAAAGGCATGATAGCTCATACATTGACGTACCAGGCAGTAAAGCAGATTGTGGTGGCAGTACTTCGCGATTGGTTGAGAAGAAATGAACCACAACTTGTAGAAGAGATTAACAATGCAATTTAGGATCCCCTTATACTTGCTAAAGTACATGAATCTAACAACTTTCAAGGTCAGCTGAATAATCTTATGAAGTCACGGTTTGTTGACAATTTCAACTTTCCATTCTGGATAGAGTATATGCACATTGTCTCCATCCTATTCTGCTTTACACGTTTCCTACGCGATGGAATTTGGGACCTCTATTGCGAATCAATATGTAAAATGCTTCCATACCTCAGATGATATGATCATTTAAATTATGCAAAATTTTTTGTTGCATATAATTGAAATGAATCAACTTCCGGCAGATATCAGATGTCATCTTCAAGGTTTGTTGTTAAGCGCTGTGATGGTGACCATCCGGACCATGCCAGGAATGGCTTGTGAGCACTGGTACAGATTCTGGGAGTATTGTTGGTATCACATGTCAGCGATCAGCCCTGCAGAGGTGATCCATTTTTTTTCACTGGCGCACAGATATTGCACAGAAAACCATCAAGATGTTTGGAATTACATGGGGAGATGGTAATAGGAATGAGAGCAAACCAGAGCGCAAAAAAGAGATATCAATGATGAATTTGACTAATAAAGAAACTTTCAATGGATTTTAAAAAAAACAGAGATTTGTTGAATATTGTGACCAAAGATTTAGCCACAGCGAGTATTTAATATTCACTACTGAATGCAAGGTCGCTAGGATCGGTTCAAATTAACAAATTAGGAGAGGGTAACCATGACAAGAAGGCCTGTTGACTGAGATAAAATTTCATGCTCCAATGAAGAAAAAGCAATCAGAAATTCCTGGCGCATGAATTGATTCATATGCCTCTTTCTTTGTCAGAGATGAATGGGTCTCTACGCAAGGCAACATGACAGCATTGATGAACCTGTTGACTAAAGATATCCAAGAAAAATAAGATTTTAAGTCTGCTCTTGGTAAACCTGCTTGTGCTTGTACATTTGGTGATTTCGCCGACAAATTAATAAAGCATTTGAGATTTCACAGAAATACATATCACCGTATCGATGTTACTTTTGATCGATACGTTCCTGGTTCAGTAAAGGATGCTACAAGAAAACGACGCGCAGGAAAATCTTGCCATCCAGTACGACGAGTAATTGAAGGACGCACTCTGCCTCTTCCTAATAGCTGGAGCAACTTTCTGGCCTTGTCTGAAAACAAGTCTGACTTGTCACTTTTCCTCTCCAATGAGATAATAAAGCAAGATATTCCATACACCGATGTTATTGTAACGGGAGGTTTTGAAGAAGCAACAGAGGTTCCAGTCACAAATCCATTGCATGATCTTACAGTGTTGAAAGTAGCACATGAGGAGGCAGATACTCAATTGTACTGCATGCTATGCAGAGTCCTTTTGATACAGTAGTTGTCTTGATGAGAGATGTCTTCCTTATGCCAGTGCGATACCTTAATAAGATGCGATGCAAATGATGGAAGGTACCTCTAAGATGAGAAGAATTATGGCCATCCATAAAGCACCAAGGCATAGCCTATGTATTCAGATGTGTTGTCTTCATTACTGGCGTTCCATGCGATATCTGGTTGTGACACGACATTGTACATCAGTGGCCACACAAAGCAAAACATGTTGACCACATATAGCAAAAATACATGGCTGCTGCAATGTTTGGACAAATGTCCTCTGACAGCAGACTCAGTTAAATCAGCAGAATTGTTTTTGTAGAGTATACAAAGTGAACGGAGATTGATGAAGGTCTACGACAGCTATTTACCAAAAATACCCAACCAGAATTACTTCCACCAACAAGTGATGTATTACAGCTTCACATTAGACGAGCTCACTTTCAGACTACAGTGTCGGAGCAGGCATGCTTCCGAGAAACATAAGATGTCCATGATCCAAGATGTACAACTGGAAGAAGAGCACCATGAGTGACGCGACTCGCCTGTTACCAATTTTAACAACAATTGACTCATTCAATAAAGAGTGCATAGAAATTGTCCTGTCCAAATGCAGGAAGGATATGTGTAAAACACGTGTAGTATGCAAGTGCAGAAAATCCAAGCTGCACTGCAGTGTTGTGAAGACTGTGGTTGTCATGGTCCATGTCTGAACACGAATAAACAGTAAATTTTAGCATACTGTAACCTTCAACAAAAGTATGTTACGTTTGATTTTTTCTGTATAACTTGTAGAATTGTTATTACATTCCACATTGCTGTGTATTGCATACAAGTATATGCTGTATTAAGACTTTAATAGTTTACAGAATAAGATTGGGTAAGAGTCAGAATGTAAATTTCCGATCATTATTTTCAAATTATTCTCATTCTGTTATATATAAAATGTTCATGTTCCGAACAATTTGCCACAATTTTCAAGTCCATACGACCAATGGTTACGGAGATACGATAATACGAGGTCAAAGGTCAAAGTTTGAAAAAGGCACGTATGGTCATTTTTGGACGAAGGTTTTCATTACGGCTAATAGGAATATGCATGTTGGCAACAATTTGAGATCAAAATCAAAAATAAAAAGTCCCTACAACCAATGGTTACTGAGATATAAGTTTCAAAAGCTATAGACGGCCATTTTGAAAAACCCCCTCAAACAAGGTTTTATGCCAATTATTATTTTAGGCAACAGTGATTTTCGTAATCAGTATTCAAATTACTCTAAAATTGTGCCTTGCCCAATTTGAGTATGACTTACCGCTTGTATCAATTTCTAGAGCACTTTTTTCCTTTTTGTGCCTACCAATTATGTACGCCGAAGTTAGGTTTCACCGAGTATATGTCAGTTATATTACTATTTCTGGTTAATTCCAACATATTGTATGCATTTTAAGACTAGGTGTTTTGAAGGGTGATCAAAGTTTTTTTTTGTTAATCATTAAGGTCAGCTAAGTAGAAATTGTTTGACATTTCAGAAAAACGGATACCCTTAAATTATTTTAATTATTATTTTATAGAAAATAGTTGACTCTTGACAAATCCTATTAGTCCTATATTTTAATATCAGAAACATTAACCATTTTATTTGATTATTTGAATTACGATCAGATATTTCATATAAAAACGTACGGTGAAAATTTAATGTGATTTACTTAATTGGTAAAATCATATACCAAAATTGTGTAAAATTGGTAATTTATGACCCTTAACCCAAATTTTAGGTGATTAAATTGAGAAAGCTGCCCATTTATATAAACGTCACACGAAATACGTTATAATAAATTTAGCCGCCTATGGTATAATTAGTAAACATTTGACCTTTGACCTGATTGCAATTAATAAACAATTTCTATTTTACAAATTGTGGCAGAGTCAAGCCAAATGAGACATAAGTGGGAAAATTGAAAATTGAGTTTTTCTTGATTATAAAACTACACATTATTATCTTTAACAAGCAAAAAAAATTAGTTTCATACAATGTTTCCTTACGAAGTTATGAACAATCGAAGTTCGAACATTCAAAATGTAAGTTTTGAGAAAACTGCATTTGAAAATTGTTTATCCGTATACGTTGACTAAGCAAGGTCATGTTAAATTGCATTTTTAAATCATTTTTGATCGTATATCTGAAAATTGTTAAGATAGTATGAAAGTTAAATGTATGAACTGTATATTTTTCAAATAAAATAAAATGGGAAAAAATTGACCATTTTTAAATTTCAGCCTATTTTGGAAAACTAGCATTTGCGACTTATGTCTCATTTGGCTTGGCTCTGCCACATTTTATGATTCGAATTTTATCGATCACATCCATTGATCACCTTCAATTTGTAATCTACCGACAATTTTGGTCTCTAGAAAAGTTGGATGAAGTATTTCTCCTTCCGAGGGTGATCCTCATGCTGCCCGACAAAACAACAAGTGTGTCAACGTTTGCAAGTAATTCCTTTCTTTGTGTAAAACTGGTAAAAAAGTAAGAAATAAAGCGGATTGCCGCTGAGCAGTGACTGTCATCACGTGAATGCATAAT
Source organism: Nesometra sesokonis (assembly GCA_025631205.1). Lineage (NCBI taxonomy): Eukaryota > Metazoa > Echinodermata > Crinoidea > Comatulida > Antedonidae > Nesometra > Nesometra sesokonis. The sequence goes on from JAOTQE010072434.1 coordinate 7,680, forward strand.
ACACACCTCAATTCCACCATGGTTGTGCACCATTTCTAATATGATATCTTATAGATACTACAAAATGGCGCTAAGTATAATTATTTGCAAAGACAAATCTGTTGGTACAGAAAAAAGTTTATTTCATCTAGAACGAATAGAAAGAATATCAAAATATGTTATTGCTGGGGATCAAGTTGGAAAAGAGCAAAATCATGAAACCGGCGGAAGAACACTGCTGGGTATACTCCAAACTACATGTAGGAACTAAAAGTTGAGTGTAAATTCCTGGACAAAGTGGGTAACGATGATACAAAACACTGACATAATGGAAAGAGGCTTGCACAACGCTCAAGCCTACATTGCAGCTGATATAAGAATATGCATGTGTATTAATTCTTAAAAACGGTGTAAAATAGACATCTACGAAGTGTTCTATTTATGTTCTATAATAGGGAATAGAAGAAATTTGTTGAGAAATCAGTATAGTAGTACCGTTCGTGTGCACAATTGGTTCTAACCTTTATTGCACTTTTTAGATAAGATGCATGCATGACAAGAATAGCCTAATTTTTTAAGTGAATACTATCGAAAGTCACTTACAAACGCATCTTGACAGGTCTTGTGTCCGAAATGACGTAATTCTTACGTCAATATTCCATAATTTGGGAAACCTGATAACAACATTCGTAAAATCGATGAAGAAGTTTTTTTCTTGATCAAATCATTATACTTATAACATTAAGGTACACGATACTATAATTGGTCTCGACGTTTTAACAGTCTGAAACGTCATCAATAACATTGAAATTTTAGAAGTGTTGCATGTTCTATTTATCAATGAACGCAAATTGTTTTAGAATATCGTGAGAATTCATCTGAATGAACTATTATTTACTATTGCAATTCCGATTGGTTTACACAGGTTTATATTATCAATGAAGTTGTTACTACGCTTCCATAGTTACTATACGAGATGAAAAATATGAATGGACAGCTTGGCGACACTGTATCACTTGTAAATAGAAATCTGATCTTACGTCTGTTCAAGAAATTATAAAGCGAGAGCGGCGCAACAGTATACTACGAAGTGTTTTGGAACATTCAGGTTTAGGTCCTAATGTCAAAATTAAAAGGTCAGAAACCCCAAAACCCACTTCTTATCTGATTCAGTGTTCTGGATGCTGAGAAATGAAGAAACTTCCAAAATCAGTGTACATTAATATTCATTGATATTATTTTATAAAAATTAGTGAAAAAACACCCATTCAGATACTTCCAAGTATTGTAAATACACTAGTAATCTCAAATATGGATGGCTCCTAGAGTATGGTAATTTAGTAATTACCCCCTTGTCTCGTATGGAGAGCTTTAGAAAATGTGACGTAATAAAAATGTATCTTCACATCAAATCTTGGCTCTACTAAGAAGTCTTATCGTATAGGGTGATGCTTATACAAGTCTGGCTTAATTAATTTAGAGTCATGAATTTATATTTTATTAGAAGTTGTTATCTCTCTACGTTTTAAAAAGACAACATCAGAAAACTTACAAAATGCTCAGAAAGTTAGGCACCCGACTTAGGTATTATTTTCACATTCAAGCTTGTCACATGCAAAACCATGTACAATATGGCTACTTGCTTCAACAGAGGGCAGTAGACGCAACAAATTGCTTTTGTAGCCAGAACTGATAATTCACATTAAACTATAATGTTAATTATTGAATAAAGAATTGACCTGAATTGAATAATTTAAATCATTTTAAATTGTGTTTTAAGAGTGTTTAAACAGTGATCTATATCACCAAAAAAATAATACAGAGAGATGGCAGAAAACAATGATCAACGTTTAATTGAATTACTGTACAGGTACATAGGTCTATGTGCTGATCATCGGTTATAGGATGACAAACTCATTCCTTGCCGAAGGTATGCGCAGAAAATTTATTTAATATTAGTTACTTTATTGCTACATATCTCATCAATGACCACAAATAAGTTAAAACACAATATACAGCGCTCTTTATCAGTAAACTTATTATAATTGCCACATGTGCCCACAAACAACGGATGCTACATACAGAGCTTTTCACATTGTAATATTTGAGGTTTCACCACAAAATGGGTCGCATCGTAGATGAGATAAAAAATTGAGATACCAAAATAGATCTGAAGGCAATTTTTTAAAGAAATTTTATTTTAAATCAATTATGAGTGATTATGGTAGGCCCTACTTATATTTTTATATTTATAGATTATGTTCTTTGGATCTACTTATCCAATGAATGTCATTTAAAGGGTAGATTACAGCTTATATTTTGCTCCATTTTAAAGGACCAATAACTTAATGTTGAATTTTCCTACCAGGAGCCCCATTTTGTGGTGGGTCCTCATCTAGATCCTTTTGTCGACGACTTAACTTTAGTGTGTTACAGGGTTCTGTGTTTGGTCCTTTTTGCTAGCTGGTTCCACAAGGAATGGTTCCTTGGTTCCACTAACTTGCACACATTCCAACTATCGTGACAGAGTCCTACTCTACCATCAGTGGCGGCGGAACGTTTTTGAAGAATTAGTGGGGACGAGGTTATTTTTTCCCAGCTACCCGTGCCCGGTTAGAATTTGATGAGCAAAAAAAAAAAAAGAAAAAAAACGTTATTTCCCCTATGAACTTGTGTTTTTCTGATCCCTGAAGGTGCTTTTCGAGGGCATAATATTCATATTTACCATATTTACATGCTGTTTTTGTTGTGAATTGTGATTTTTTTAGTTGGAGTGACACAATTTAGGGGGGACTGTCCCCCTGAGTTATCACTGGGTGAGGGGGGAAGGGCACGTCCCCCGCCGCCCATGTCTACCATACATTTCTATTTTTTCTTAAACTTGATAAATGTATTCCGTATGAATTAAAGTAAAGTGGCAATAGCCCAGAGAAGCTTATTTATAGGGACGGTGGCTCAGTTAGGGACTTTTTATTTTATTTCCTTTATTCGTCTCTTAAAAATCAAAAATCAAAAAATATATAATACAGAGAAAACAAAGACATGGACAGGACACCTGGAAAGTAAACCAAATCACTGCCCAATGAGGACCCTTAAAGGTGAACCTGTTAGGGACGGTGGCCCTTATATGGCCGACTGTACCTTAGGAAGATTTCGCCGCCGAACGTTAACGTTAACTTTAACCTTAGCACCCCGATAAGCTCCGCCCCTTTTGTAAACAAATCGAAATGAGCATGCCCTGGACTTACGTAAAACCTAACTAACGTTCTGCAGAGCACGTTAAATCTAGAAATTACCGTAGTTGGCAACGCAACTCCTCCCACTTATGAATAAATTATGACGTCATTCGTTAAAGTTAAAGTATTTCGACAAAAAGTACCTGTACGGTAGCCCCGGTGGACACCGCGGCCCCGTTGAGGACGATGGCCCTGTTAGGGACAGCGGCCCATTTCGAAACGTCAGCCCCATAGGGATGGCGTCATATTGCGGACGGTGGCTCTCTTAAGGACGGCTGTACCTATTAGGGACGGTAGCCCCGGTTGACCCCGCTGCTCCGTTAAGAACGGCGGCTCTGTTAGGGACGGCGGCCCCATTAGGGATGGCGTCCTCGTACGGACGGCGGCTCTGTTAATGCCGGCTGTGCATATTATGGACGGTAGCCCCGGTTGACACTGAGTAGCATTTACTTGTATGCTATCATGGTCGGTCCCTTCTGAGTGGGGCCCTAGCTTAAAATGAATAGGCAAATATTGATAGAGAAATAGGACAGAAAAACGAGGGGCAGGGAAGACATTCTATGTGACGAAGGTACGTTACCTAACAACCATCCAATGATATGCAATTAAATTGATGTTTTGATTTTACATCACGCTCATAAAAGTGTGTATCTAAGATTGTCGAAAGTGATACGTCATTGTGTCGTCTATTTATAGACACGTTCACAGCATCAACTTTAGAATCTATCAATGACCATCTTTCTGCTGGATCGCTGAGTTTGTTCGTTCTCACCTCGTACGTACAGCTTCTCAATGATTACATGCTAATTAATTAAGGTGAGTAATTATTATAAGGTTTACATAATATGTATTTTATTTGCAGGAGGCTTTATCAAAACTGTGCACTGTTTTAAATAGTCGCGCTCTTATTAATAAGGAATTCAATTGCCTCATATATGTTTTATGCCCACCGTGGTAACAACCGAGTCGTGCGAACATTGGAAGAGCATTGCACTGTAAACGTACTATAAATTTTATGTACAGGACATTGAAAACCTCTATTTCAAGATAAAATTTGCAGTAGTTTTAGGTCTATTTAAAAAAGTCGTGAGGGAAGACCGAGAGTAAACATTTTTTCATGTCTGTCTTCCAAAAGCACGATTCGCTCTAACCACCAGAGCCAATGGTTTAAGAAATCCCCCGTTTTTTTAAGTGTCCTGCTAAACAGGAACCTATTCTAGATTTCAATAAATCATTGAATTATAATAATATAGTAGTTACAACTTTGTTTCAAATAATGCCTGTAAATGTCAATAACCTCGATGTTGTAGACAATATTTTAAATAAGTATCATTCGATTTAAATGAGATACGGGCATGAACCAAAGCTTAGTACTAGGTTTTTGCAGCACATTGGATTTAGAAAACATAGGCTTCCTAGACATAAACACAATTAATTAACTATTACTTGGCAACAAGAAGCAAAAATAGAAATGGTAAAGAATAAATCGTACCCACGATCCCTCAATACGCATAGTTCTCTAAATTCTATATTTACAAATAATGCCAAAAAGATATTACATCCATTAATAAATTGTCATCTTCGCGTAGAATGTCTTAAATAACTCAATCAAGTATAACTAACACAGTACACACATTTACATTGCATTCAAGCATCTAGTTGCATATCGATCTACAACCGTAAATAGTTTCCGTTGAGGTTCTTACGTAAAAACGTAAAACTTATATTTAGAATTTCATGTTTAATTACTCTCTCAGGAGAGACAACTACAGGTCGATAGAACCACCTGGCAACGGTTAATATATTTATATTTTAATTAATAGAAACACGGTAGAGAACTATTCCATTAGTGTCTTGAATGGACGTATAGACAATGATACGATATTTTGAAACGAATACTACGTACGTGGGCGTGTGTAGAAATACTATAGCATTTCAATAATGTTCAACTGGGTGGTGGTTTTAGGTAGATAAATGAATGGTTGAATAAATGAATAGATGAACATTTGGGCGAACGGTCGGTCGTAGTTTAAGTAAGTGAGTGGGTTGTCACTGTTTTGTTGTTGAGTGTATAGTTAGTTGATTGGTTAGTTGTCGAATTAAGTGATCAGGTGGTTAGTTATGGGTTGTTGGTTAGATAGTTGGTTAAGTAGATTGGTGGATGGTTTGTTTTTTAGTTGGTTAAGTAAGTTGGTGAATGCTTGTGGTTGGTTTTTGTGTGTGGTTAGTTGGTTGGTAAGGTTAAGTAGGTGTGTGGTTGGTTAGTTGGTTGGTAAGTTGGTTAAGTAGGTGTGTGGTTGGTTAGTTGGTTAAGTAGGTGGGTGGTTGGTAGTTGGTTGGTAAGTTGCTTAAGAAGGTGGGTAGTTGGTTAGTTGGTTGGTAAGTTGGTTAAGTAGGTGTGTGGTTGGTTAGTTGGTTGGTAAGTTGGTTAAGTAGGTGGGTGGTTGGTAGTTGGTTGGTAAGTTGCTTAAGAAGGTGGGTGGTTGGTTAGTTGGTTGGTAAGTTGGTTAAGTAGGTGTGTGGTTGGTTAGTTGGTTGGTAAGTTGGTTAAGTAGGTGGGTGGTTGGTAGTTGGTTGGTAAGTTGCTTAAGAAGGTGGGTGGTTTGTTAGTGGGTTGGTAAGTTGGTTAAGTAGGTGGTTGGTTGGTTGTTTTGGTGTGTTAAAAATTGGTTGTTAGTTTGTGAAGCTATTAATTGATTTAGATATATTATATTCCAATTGAAGGTATCTATTATTATTAAAGATGTTTTCAATAGAGATAGACCTACCTCTGTTACTACTAGTAGGCCTATACATCTTAATCTCTATTAACAAAAGAAATATATATTCCAGGTTTAACGCAAGTCGATCAACGAGTGACCGAGCATGACTAATCTGAGTAGAAATCCACTCTTTGAGGAGGACCATAGTGATCACTCCAAATTAGTGGATATTTACTCCAAACAGAGTGTGTGATCTCACTCATTTGGAGTGAATTTTGTAGTGAAGAGTGGATTTCACTCTCTTGCATTAAGGGAGTATTCATCGGTTCGTCGGTTGTTTGGACCCAGTTCTGTATAACAGTGACCTGCTACGGTATTTTACCTGTCAAGTTTTCGAATTCAGCAGACACTTTCTCAATAACCGTTCCCCGTTTTAGCTACTATCCATCACGTTTTATATGTTATTGCTTCAATAGTATAAGGAGTTATGTAAACTTAAACTGAATTTGTCGATAATAGAGAGGTTTCGATTCGCAACTTCACAAGAGCGAAGCCAGATACGGACGTCATAAACTCGTGTAACGTTTGACTTGAATAGGCCCAGGGAACTCCCTGATAGGCCTACCTTAAATATCTGACACAGTTGACAGTATTTTACGAAGATCATCCACAATTCGCGGTAGAAAATTTGATATACTTTTAATGCATTTAGAAGTTTGCGAAACCTCGCTTTTGAACCTTGTTACCCACGCCCGTCAGTGAGGGAATATTGCAAAAGAGCTCCGTCTATGTGTCTATCTGTCTGAATGTAAAGACATCACGCCCCTCCTTATTGCATTTGATTCATTACAGTCACTGGTAGGCCCACGTCACTTCGTACGAAATAATGAAACTGTTAATTTAAATTTAACCTGTATCTGGTATTGAACCTTGTTCAACCTTGCTCTCCTCACGAAGCACGGGCTACCCATTCATGCGTCTGCTTATTTCTTTATTATTAGTTAGATTAAGTTTATATTAACCTTTAAGACGTGTAAGAACATTGATTTAGCATTTTGCAATTAATAAATGCACTACGATCCAATAAACACGGAGAAGGTTCACCTTAATTTTGTAATACAGATCGCTATTATTAAGCTGACTTCCCTAGAAATGTAAAAATTAAATATAGACCTATTAATGGATGTGATAACTATAGTTAGTTCAGTTTAGAAGGTACAACATTATTATGATTAACATAAAACTTTATTCCACATGGTATACAAAACTGACATAGCGCCCTCTTTTTAGTTTAAGGTAATGGTCAAGATCTCAATGGCAGTTTTGAAGACTGAAGACTGAACATTTAGATTTTTACACAAATAGAATGTGTATGGCATCAACTTAACATTTAGAAGTTAATGCCATAGAACAGACAAAACAAAAAACCCCTTTGAGATGTATGCTAGAATTGTCTAACGTGACGGAAATACGAATGAATAATTTGAAAAAAAAAATGGGTTTTAAAGGCGATATATTAGGAAAAAATAGGTCTATAATAGGCCTATATAAAATGCATTATCAATTTATCGTATTTTGTTGAATTTAACGTACTTATGTATTACTTATTCATTATTTATTCAAATATGTATACACAGGATAATAACATACTAGTATTGGGTAAGATCCTATAACCTGTTTTATATATGGTTCTGTTTTAAATGTTAGAAACGTATTGTATATAGCCTAAGTGTTGTATACTATAGGCCTATAAGACTAGGGCGCACTCCGTGAGTGCATATCTCAGCGCACGTCAAAATTCTCTTTCATATAAATTTTCACAAATGGCATTTTACATTAACAGTGTGTCTTTGCTGACCTGCCTAGAAAAGCTTCTGATCTACTAGCATCTGAAAATGCCTGTTGTTAGTGAAATGATTTTATACTTAAGTATATATAATATATCCATGCAACAAAATATTCACATTTTGGAAATGAAAATAAAAAAATCGGTTTCCATATTCGAAACTCGTAAACATGACCCTGCCTCAGGATGGTCAATCCACACTCTATCCCGGATCTTCACCAAGTGTAGTAATTTTTGCCCTATAGATCGGTCTGTGACATTTCGATTTCATGCACCTCCACCCCTCCAAACAAAGTTATACCCTTCACTGGAATCCCACAAAAATATTGTCAATTATATCTGGGACCATAATAAAGACGTTGGCTAAGTTTCTGTCAAAGCCGTTTGTTGGTTCTCTAAGTTCGAGACCTTTTTTCCTTCAAACTTGTCTTTATATCTGTACCCTATCTCCGGATCATCACATCCATTTAAAAAATGTATTCGTTGTATTTCAAAAGAAAATCCTAAACCATCGATTAATGTTTGGGCCATATTTGTCTGGGACGTTTCGATTTATTTCCCCTTCCCAAATTTACACCATACACTGGATCGTAAAATTTTGTCAATTACAAATGGGCATATTGGAAGAACTAGTTTCGCTCAAATTCATTCATTATTTCTGTAGATATTAAGATATGGGACGTTTTCTTAAAATAGGCCTCATGTCTACACCCCACACACGATCAACGAAACTTTCATTCGGATACATTCGTTGGTTATCCGTATGGGACCTTAACACTTAAAATGACCCAACAATTATACCCGCATTTGAATCGCCAACAGATTTTCACACCGTCTTTCTCTTAACTATATTAAAAGTTTCATGTCGATTACTTTTCGAGATATCAAGGTTGTGACGTTTTCATTCGTTCTCACCCCTGTTTCAGATGATCACCAAGATTTACTGACTTTGCCCACAGATCATGATTGAAAAATTTTTTCGAAATATTCAAATGAATGTTTTAGGTTTTTTGGCCCCAACGTCTACACCCCATCCCGGGTCGTCATCAAAATCAAAACAAATTGTCATAATGTCAGAAAGTTTGTGTTCAATTTGATAATGATAATGATAATGATAATAATAATTAATTATAATAATAATGATAATGATAATGATGAAAACAAAGAGAACGGACATAAAAGTACAATAATTGCTAAATCTCTACATTAACGTTAACCATTAAACATCTCTATACCAACATAGTATATTTTAGTTTATTTACCCCAAAATTATGGGTGTAAGATATCAAACAACACGGAGACTGTCGTGAGCGTAAACTGATTATTTTTAATAACACAACTGTGTAGTATAGA
>JAOTQE010072445.1:0-16795 GCA_025631205.1 Nesometra sesokonis
GCTTCATATGTTTTTATTTGTGTATGAAAAATTTTGTTTGAAGAATGATGAAGGTTGTAATTTGCTTGATGATCAGTAAAAAAGCAAGCACATAAATATCCCAATTTCTTCATTTTGATATCGTGGTTTTAAAGGCATTTTTCAAACGGAGAGTATCATTTCCGGCCATCCACAGGTCGTTATTTTCAAAAATTTCTCAGGTCAGCCCCAACCTGACCTGGTGTAGTCTCCCCCATCATGCTTGACCACAATCCTGGGGAGAACACTGATATACAGACTTGGAGCAAGCCTTGCCTACAAGAAAATGCAAAAATATCTTTTATTAGAATTTTTTGAGGGTCAAACCATAAATAGCCTCTACTACCTGTGAACAGATTGAAATTGTGTTAAAACTTTGAGAGTGTCAAACTTGTTTAACTGTGAACTGTATAGGCCTAAAATTCTACAGATCCCACTAATTTTAACCGGTGCAAAAATCAAATTTTGCCAGCCACCAGGTATAGATGACTCCTGAATATTATGCTTAGCTTAAATTACAAATAAATACACTAATTAAATATATTAGGGTTAATATTAGCAGTAATAATTGGATTGTAACATTAAGGTCATGTGTCAAAAGTTAGCAGAATTTATGTCACACACCAAGTTTTCAGTCACAGCGTACCCACTTGTATTAAAATGATCATAACTCAAAAACTAGACATCCCACCATATCAAAAGTATACTGTAAAGCTCTAAATTTTCGCGGCCCTAAATTTTCACGATTTTAAGATTTGAAACATTTCGTGACCTTTAATTTACGCGATTGGACGTTTTTTTAAGAATTATTATTTTCGCGATTTTGACCCTAGGCTTATTACTACGTATAACACAATCATTTTTATTTGTTCATAATCTTGTTATGAGTCGATGATAATGATGTTAGTTTTGAAAATTAATAGTACCTGTCCATTGATGATGACAGCATCAGGCCCCGATACACCTACCTCTTTGATTATCTAGCGGCGGGTCGCGATCATTTTGAGCCAAGCCTAACCTACATTCGATTGAGTCGTTAGGCTCACCAAGCATGTCTCAGTAGGCCGATTTCGCACGACGAATTCCACGATTTTTCACCCATTGTCGCATAGAATACGAGCCCTCCATTAGGCTACGATCGTTTATTGATAATTTGTTAGAAAAGTCTTCTTGAAAAAGTTGGAAATCATCCTCTTATTTTCGTCGTTAGACCTAGTTTAAAAATTATTTGCCATTGCCCATGTGACTCGAAATCTATCAAGACGAAAGCGAGTTGGATGTAGCGCCACCAAACTCTTTTTTTGGGAATTTTTATTCGCGGATTCCTTTCAAATTGGATCTGTTTTATCGACCACAAAGAAGGAGATATTGGAACCAAAACTCATATAACAGATACATTTATTACATATTTATCTTCGAATAGTACCAAAATTATTATTTTCACAAAATAAACATGTTTTTTGAACGATTGTCTCATCTTAGTCTACCGGACCTTAGCGGAGACCATTGCGAGGGCGAACGACAATGCAAAAGGCCTAGCTAGGCCCTTAGCCTAGGCCTATACATGATGTATATACTTTTACTGTTTTTTGTAGTAGTTTTTTATGGGATTCGTGAATAATTGTAAACTAAACAAAAAGAAACAAGCGGACTATTTATTGTATACTATACATTGTCATTATCACATATTTTGTCAATCATTTTTGACAAATATAAATCTTAGAGATTTTCGCGAGCCCTTAATTTTCACGATCATCGTGTCATCGCGAAATTCGCGAAAATTAAGGGCAAGCGAAAATTAGGGCTTTTCAGTACATGTTTGGAAAGCTCTAGAATCAAAGAATCCAGAAGTCAGAATAATCATCTAGCACTTCTATAAAAAGTTATTTCTCAAAAGGTGACAAAAAAAGTTTAAGGTTTAATAGGGTCAGCTTATAACCATGTATTTTTTATTGTCAACGCCTACAACAATGTAAATGCATTTTTGAGAATTTGTTGCCATCTTGGGCTTTCTATCAATATATAACTTATAGTAGTGAAAACAGTTATCATGTGCAAATAAAGAGACAAACTTTTGCCTGAAAAAAATTCCAAAAAAAATGCATCAAATTGGGTATAAATTATAAAATGGTATAAATATTTAAATATTGTTCAAATATTGTTGTTAATAGAAAATCTGAACAGGTCACTTGCTTTCCATTGATATATTACTTCACTACAAAAGAATACTATAAAACTACGTAGAATGCACCATGAAATGTGTAATTTTATGTCGGGGACAACAAATTTCTGGAAACAAATTAGTACATATGAAAAGAACAATTAATGTCCCAAAACTGTAAGTTAATTGAAAGATATAACATTAATAGACATTGTTATATTTATGATGATAAAATGATATTTAAATTGTTCCAATAAGTTTATTATATTGATCAGAATATGTCCTGATGATCATCGCGATGTAACAAACAAAAAATCACATTTTTACAAAAAAAACATTCTTTTTTTATAAATTATGTCAATTCTCACATAATATTTAGTGTAATGAATAAAATTTAAAATTGTAATAAATTCCTTGCCACAGATTTTGCAATTAAAATGCTTGATCTTAAAAGATAAATCACTCGCTATTACTGATGTTACAGTACCCTTCGGCAAAACCGTTGTCACTACATATAATATACAGGTACTTATTTAGTGAGAAATTTGGCCCCAAATAAACAAGTTCATTGTTGTATTTGGTTGTGATATTTAAAGTATTGGTTCTCTTATTTAAAACAAACTGTAGTTTATTCAGCTTCCAGGATCCAGAAATAAACTTAACATTTTCTGTCGCGATGATCATCAGGACATATTCTGATCAATATAATAAACTTATTGGAACAATTTAAATATCATTCTATTAATTTATTGCACCTTAAAGAAAGAAAATAAATGTTTCATTTGAAACTTTTTTTCAAATTTTGGATGGAGTATTCATTAAATAATTACTTATCATATTCATCTTGATCTTTAATTTACTATATTTCAGTCAGTCGAAAATGAACTGGATAGCTTAACAATTGCAAGGGTTATTAACAAAATTAAAACGTTCATTACAAAAAATGAGCAGTTTTCCTACTCTATACCAGGGTGCTCATCCACCTCATACTCATCTACCTCCGCCACCCTTGACTACCCATAGATAAATACATGCCAATAAATAATGTCATGTCCTACAGAGCTAAAACTTTCAGGGTTTGTAGCCCATTAGATTAGCTTCAAAATTATACCAGACTTGCTGGTTTTCACTGTGTTGTTGTTGAGTTATGTTAATTTTAATTTGAAAAATTTGGAAATGTGTGACATTACATAATTATTATTCCTGATGATGACATAATTTATGTCGAAATATTCAATCCTGTCACGATGGCATGTATCTCATTGCTTGGAGTATGCATTATACTTTCTTGCATGTACGAACCATGATAATAATTTACACAGTGAGAAGGATATGCTTTTACAGAGTAGCAAAAAAGGAGTATTTCTGGTAATATTGTTTACTTTTATTTGTAATATTAATTACAGGAAAAAGCCACAGTTGTTATTACAAATTCATCAGATGATCTTTGGTTTCTTGAAGAAGATCAATTAGAATTTGAAATAGAATCAGAAACATCAAGTGAAAGTTATAGAAGTCATTCATCAAGTTCAAGTAATGATAGTGCTTTGACAGCAGTAAGTATTGTACAATAATATCATTCAGTAACTCCCCTTAGGAGAAAACATTCAAATTTACAAATTCAATAAAGTCATATTAATATAAATGCCACATTAAAAAAAGATAGCAGCAATTTAAATACAATATTAAATTTGTTATATTAAATAGCCAACTTCACATTGCCACATGCACCCTGATTAACAATCTGTATATTTAAAAAAATGATATTACAATATAGAAAGGTCATTGATTGCAGTGTCGTCAGTTATGGGTTTCTTAGCATACAGGTTTGGTATTCAGTATACGTTAATGAAAGAACTGGATTTTAGATTGTCCTTATATCTGGTAATGAGTTAACATTATTGACTGCTATTAGAGATTTTAGGTAAGTTGAGAGCATGAGTAATAGCAATACATATTTAGTTGAAATGTTAAAGTTCTATCCATTTATTTACTTTTTACAAATGAAGCGCACTGTTTTACTTAGTGGTTCAAACTTCAACCATTATGGCTTAATGAATCCTCCTAAAATAATCAGTCCATCGTTGTTAAGGAGCATGAGCGAGCATGACCACATTCCTTAAAATGGTTTCACTAGAGCTATTAATCATGTGAGTTAAACTACCCAAGACATTTGCGAGGACTTTCACAAAATGAGTTTCATGGTATGGAAATCAAAAATTGAGTTATTGATGCCTTCTAATATAGCACAATATATATACCAGATCTACATGGTATTGAATAAGCTGATCCAAAGCAATGAGTATTTAAAGTTTCCATGTACAAAGTACATGAAAAAGGTGACTGTAGAGAAGTCTAAAAAACAATTCAATGACTGATTTTTTTTTGTTTAAATCTGCATGAGGGACACTTTCCTGCATGAAAATTGACCTAAAAAGTATATTATAATGAAATATTAGTTATTACCATAGTACTAATAATTGATTAAAACTAAATTTCTCAAAAATATGACTTCAGACCTATTTTGGCGATTATCTCAATTTGATCTTACCTGCGTGAGATCTCACATTTTAGTAGTTGTTTTTTTTATATTATATTATGCTCATCATTTTCAGGCAATATTTGAGGTTGAAGTTAGAGGAGATGATTCTATTCTGGGAGATGTTGACAGTGATACGGATACTGATAGTATTGATACTGAAATATCAGAAAGGGTAAGTTTGATAATTTATATACTATTGGTAACACTATTGCATTTATTATCTTTAATTATGTCATATTTAGTAAGAATATTGAATGCCTTTAAGGGGATATCAAAAAATATTGCACAATCTCTGGCAAAATATTGAATGAGTCGAAGAGTTTAATATTTTGCCTCAGCGAGTACCATATTTTTCAGTATCCCCAAAAGTAGGCATTCAATATTATAATTTTTCAATTGGTTTATTGCATGCGAGTTCAGATTTGTCAGGACTAGCCTAGGCTAGTCTATGCCTCTGCTCTGCCTAGGCTAGTCTATGCCTCTACTCTGCCTAGCCCTAGGCTAGTCTATGCCTGTGCTCTGCCTAGCCCTTGGCTAGTCTATGCCTCTGCTCTACCTAGGCTATGTTGCCAACTTACAATCCATGTCGTTTACAGATATTCACGACAAACAAACTGTAGCTTTATGAGTATTCTATCTACCTTAAAACTTTGTGATTCTTCATATCAACTGTAGTCAACTGTGACAATCGCCGCCTTTTAACAGGTGGTTTCTGACTTAGTTCACTTGTTGACAAGAACCGGTGAAAATGGCACGATTGCATAATAATATCTGATGTCATACTTTGAGGTGTATGTTGCAAAATGTGTTTTTTAGTGTTCATGCTTGAGGTCATCCAGTTCATTGACCAATTCAGTTCATTGACAGTATCGTACTATGAAGCATGGGAACTTGTCCTCAAAAGGCCCCTCGACCATTTAAATGTTTGCAATTAAACTTGACATACAACTCACTCACTGTGTCATGTGACGGTTGTACGACAGTCGCACAACTAAACCGTCGCTTCCTGTGTGTGCAGTTGCCAGACGCGATGACAGTCTTCTACTTGTCGGCCGACAGTTTTTTAGTGATTCAACAGGCAAATCACTAAAAGAACTCTCGGCCAACAAGTAGAAGATTGGTCCTGCAACCACACACACAGGGAGCGACGGTTTAGTTGTGTGACCATCGTAAGAGGCAGTGAATGTCGGGGTTTAGGTGTCATTCTGAACAGTGTTTTTACACATTAATTACATCAATTTTATGGATGTCCACATGCACTGTAAAACCTCAAGGAAACAGTTGTCTGCAACGTAATGTGATTGATCTTCTGAAAATGCAAGTATTGCGTCAATAATCATTATTCATATTTATTTTCCAAATAAAAATAAATATGTAGTTTTATTTAATCCTGCTCTTTGTAGGTACGACTTGCTAATTGAAAAATAAACTTAATTTTTATTATTATTATTCCGAACACCTTTTAGCTGATGGTTCCAAAAAGATTCACAAAACCTGTAAAAATGTTTCACATTACAATGTAGGAAATTCTGTTCTGCACCCATCATAGACTGGTACTGTATGTCCAGTATCTTATCTAATATGTCACTACACAAATCTCCATACACTGAGTGACCCATGCAGAATAATATTGTCATTGGAAGCACACTAAGAAATGATAGTCCCATAATCAACACAGAACATAATTCATTGTTTGGTAGTGTGGTTTCTTTGCACACCATCTTCATAACTTTGCTTGGTAGGTATTATTAAACCAGTTACTCATTCACAGCTGAGTGAACTGAGAGCTGTCCTTTCCAGGAATTGAACCCAGTTTATCAGCATGACAGATGAATGTCTCAACTTCTGCCACTACTTGCATTTGAATAATTTAATAATATATTTCATTTATAGGACAAGTGGGAATGTAATGAATGTGAAACTGTCAACCTACCTATACAGGGCTACTGTATGGGTTGCTGGGCCCTGCGAAAAGGATGGTTAGCAGATGAAAAACGATTAACATTAACAGAGCGTTTGATGTCACAAAGACGTTGTCTTAGTAGATCTCTTTCTGCGCCAAGTAAGTTTATACTACATTACATTCTCTCCCTTTATTTTTTACTCATTAACTACTAAGAATGCACTCCAGTCTCAAACGTTAATGTTCTAAAACTTCGGGTTAACCTCCTTTTAATTTCCAAAATTTCATTAGCATTTCCTCAGTTCACGACTTCGTTCCAATTAGTACCAACAACAGCAATCAAACACTTATTTGTGAAAGTATGATACTCAAAATTGAGTACATTTCTTTAGAAACCTTATTCTATTGACTATTGCTCAATTATGTAGTGTTATATTGATTCCAACTAAATTAAGTTACTGTAATAACACTGGTATAAACCCGCTACATTGAACATGGAATCCCAGTCAGTGTGTGGTGTGGACATATACCCTGGTATAAGCCCACTGATATTGAACATGGAATCACAGTAATTGTGTGGTGTGGACATATACCCTGGTATAAGCCCACTAACATTAAACATGGAATGCCAGTCATTGTGTGGTGTGGGCATACATCCTAGAATAAGCCACTACCTAGAGTATGGAATCACAGTCAGTGTGTACTGTGGATATACATCCTAGTATATGCCCACTACATAGAGCATGGAATCCCAGTCAGTGTGTAATGTGGACATACATCCTAGTATAAGCCCAGTAACCAGCAACATGGAATCCCAGTCAGTGTGCAATGTGGACATACATCCTAGTATTGTACTGTAATATCACTGGTATAAACCCGCTACCTTGAACATGGAATCCCAGTCAGTGTGTGGTGTGGACATATACCCTGGTATAAGCCCACTAATATTGAACATGGAATCACAGTAATTGTGTGGTGTGGACATATACCCTGGTATAAGCCCACTAACATTGAACATGGAATCCCAGTCATTGTGTGGTGTGGACATATACCCTGGTATAAGCCCACTAATATTGAACATCCTAGTCAGTGTGTATTGTGGACATACATCCTAGAATAAGCCACTGCCTAGAGCATGGAATCACAGTCAGTGTGTATTGTGGATATACATCCTAGTATACGCCCACTACATAGAGCATGGAATCCCAGTCAGTGTGTAATGTGGACATACATCCTAGTATAAGCCCAGTAACCAGCAACATGGAATCCCAGTCAGTGTGCAATGTGCCAATATATCCTAGTATAAGCCCTCTACATAGAGCATGGGATCTCTGTCAGTGTGTGACATGGACATACATCCTAGTATATAACATGGAATCCCAGTCAGTGTGTAATGTGGACATACACCCAATTAACTTTGAATGTGGAATCACAGTGAGTTATTGCGTTGACTTCTATACCCAGATTTTGTAAATTTTCAGAGTAACATTGTTTATATAATATAACTGAAGTTGTGGGTGGGCTTATACCGGTATCAGTATTGTAGAATAGTAATGGTTATCTGAAAGATATTCTCTTCAATAAAAAGTATAAGGCATACTCCAAAATATTGAAAAACATGCTGTTGTGTTGGAATGCAATGTTTAAACATTTTATCATTATCATGAATTTTGCTGTTGAAATATTAAATCCTAGTTATCAATTAATTTTAAAGTTATTTTAAGCTTCTGTATACTATTTTATATTTTTGTAATTTATTTTTAGGTGATATGAGACTTCCTCACAATAACATACGTAATAATTTATTAGTACCTGTTGAGGACGTGTGTGATGGGTTAGGGAGAGGTACAAGCAGTGATGAAGGTGATGAAGACAAAAAAAATGACAAAAAAGATGAACAAGGTGAAGATGAGGCTGGGATAGGAGCACGTCCTAAATCCCACATAAGCTCTTCTGATACTGTCATTTTAGAAGTGTCATCAAATAGTGGAATTAATAGTCGGTCAATAGCGAGGCATCATCCAACGACTGTAAGCACTGCAAGTACATCAAATCTAGAACCATGGAAATATACTGAAAGCGAGGAAGGTGAAATATGCGGAACATCATCAACGTGGCCTTTGAGCACCGAGGACACCGCCACGAGTAATAAGCCTGCACGACAAAATCAAAATATGTTATGTATGTTGTGCTTGTCTAGGACTAAGAACGCGAGTATTATACATGGTAAAACCGCCCATCAAGTTAGTTGTTATTCTTGTGCAAAGAAGTTAAGACGACATGGTAAGCCTTGCCCTGTGTGCCGTCTTCAAATTCAGCACGTGGTCAAGAACTATGTTGTCTAATCAGATAATCCAGGTGCTGTGTGTCAATAAATACCCAGGAAGAGAATATTTTTATTTTTATTAACAATTCCATCGTCTAGAAGGAAATTATAAACTTTGCAAAATTTAATTTTTTATTTAAAGAACCACATTGATTCAAAAAAATAGAGTGATAAGTAAAAAAAAAAATTAATATAATACAATTTTGCGCAATATGCCTTTTTCAACAATGAAATCAAATCTTGCAAATGCTACATTACTAATTCAAATTCTTTCTAAGTGTTAACTATTTATTTCTTTTGGGAAGTTTTATTTTTACCATATTCATTTTCTTTTTTTCAAATTATTTCCAGCAATTGATGCTGTGGAGATGCCAAAAATAAAATTATAGTGTATACTGTATTTTAAAAAATTTAGCTAATAATATTATAGTCTTGCCAATTTTAGTAATTTTTTAAAAAATGGTGTAATGCATCAAATATCACTTTATAATGCTAATTCTTTTTTATTACAGGGGAAGAGTTGTAGTTAAGAAGGGGAGGCCTAGTGTGATTAGCACTGTTAATGTCTTGGCTCCCATTTTATAACGTCGCTTGGTTTTTGGATATACTATTGAACAAATAAATATCTAATTTCACATGATTTTAAAACAATAGCAATTATATTCTTCAAATTAAATCAAATTATATAATATTTTAAACATAATCACAATCCAAAGCAACACACATGTTTGATGTGGTTCGATATGTATAGCCTTTATGCAGTGGTTTTAAGGCACTGCAAACCAGATGTTACACATTCATATGACTTTCTACGCCCCTAAGGTTCATGTCATGTCAAGAGATGTACTGAGTACTTTAAAGGCACATGAGAAAACTTGTTTCGCTTCTGAAACCATTTTTCATGGTTTCGCTGCCATAACCACCTGTCTATACAACTTGCATCAGTAAAAACATTAACACGCATACATGAAAGACACATGGCTATGACAATGGCAAAATTTAGACATCAAAACATGAATAGGGGAACACTCATACCATTTTTCTAACATAAAATCAATTTGTATATATCCTGAAATTAAAGTCTGGTCCAAGTCATAGAGAGTGGTAAACAAAACTAACCAATTTACCAGTCATTTTAGCTGGATTCGTTTGCAACATTTTGAAATATCACCTATTTATATATTTTTGTTTATTTTCAAGAATCACTTTTATATGAAGTTAGTGCCTTATAATGTCAATGTTGCCATGAATATGCTAATTAAGGTATTGTTTAACCTGAATATGAGAATTGTAGTGCAACAATTATTGAGTATGAGCCAAATATATATATATATATAAATAGTATGCTGTATAAAGTATTTATTTGTTGATTATTAATGAACATTTTAGCAATAATGTAAAGTATATATTTTGCAGCTGAATGCGACTTGTCTTTGTTACCTCAATTAAAAAAATAGAACCACTAATAAAAATAAATTTACTTAACAAGTAGATTAGTGGTTAAGATGGCTACCCAGTATTTAGTGTAATAAATGTATTATAACAACTAAATATATAACATAACACTGAAAGAGTTCATTTCACTCAGTGTTCTTTCTTTCTAAATGGCTACTAGTTTTCAGCATTAAAATAAGTAAATCAAGATGTTATTATTAACTGTTAAACTTATTTTTGGGAATAGTTTGATCAGAAAGGCTACAGTACCTCCCTGGTTGAATGAACCTTGTATACCCAGCTAAATAAACTAACAATTCAGAGCTTTTTATTCTAAAGGTCCACTAATCAACTACAAAGAATGTGTGATACCTACTCCTAGCAATGAGGCATCATAGCGCCATGACAATGGTCATGACGACGTCGTAATGGGGTTCAATATTTCAACATAAATTATCATATTTTTCTTTAGCTTTGTATTGTTTTATGAATTTTTTACCACATGACAATTGTTTACATTTCAGGCAGGTTAGTCATCAACTACAGTTAAAACAGTTAAGTCAACTTTGCCAATGTCAAATTATTTCTAGGTCAAATTTATTTGTCATGCCATTTTGATGTGTTGTTCATTAATTAACAATCTCTAAGTCAAATTTGTTCTAAATTATATTTTTTTAATGGCATTTTGGATTTGGCAAGTTTATCTGGAGCTTGCTTGGCAGAAAAACCTCAATAACCAAGGGGAATTGATGGTTGTACCTTCTTAATTTAGAACCAAATAAATTTGAGTAGAGTACAGTTAAAAAGCAATATTTTAATTACTTTTTTAATTTATATTTTCACATTTGCTTTGATGTTGGGGCCTGTTACAGGTTAATGCCAGACCTCTTGGCAGGGATGTCACCACGCTGGACGGTGCTGGACGGCCCCGTCTGGCACTCGACTTTTCCGTCCGCCATTTCTAGGCTAGTGACCACCACTATTATTCCTAAGCATTTCTAGGCTTGCAACCACCACTATTATTTCTACCCTTAACAATTTGTCAATTTCAATAAAATATGTGATTGATACGTCGAAAAACAATAGAAATCTTAGCCTTATTACTAAAACAAAAGATTACAGCTTTTATTCTATGGTCAAATTTTGTAATGTAATGAAATAACTGCCCTTCTTTATTTTTCATCGCACGCTTTAACAGCATGATTCATTGTGTGCGTATGGGTGGTTCACGAAAAAGGGGGCGCTGTTTGCTATCCGGCACCCCAAAAAGCTGGTGACATCCCTGTTTTGGGTGTACTTTGTGTGTCATTTGATTTAATTTCTGACATATTGTTTTTGTAAGCACTTTCATGGAACTACATTTCAGGAATAGAAATTCTGTGGAATTAAGAAAAATCTAGTTGTTATTATAAGTCTATGTACATGTGACTTGTCTTAGCAATGTTAAATGAGGAAATGAAAACTTGATATGGCTAAACATAGGCTTTTTAATATTCAAAGTTTAAACTTGATATGGTCTATGCACAGGCTTTGTAATATTCAAAGTTTAAACTTGATATGGCTATGCATAGTCTTTGTAGTATTCAAACTTGATATGGCTATGCATATGCTTCAAAGTTTTTTGTGTGACATGACAATGGCAACAGATATGTGCAGTTTTTACCAAATATTGAGTAAATTACAATGTTAAATTTGTGATTTTATTTTTCATAAAATAGAACATTTGTTGTAATAAAATTATGGTAAATGTCAATTTAATGTTTAATTTTTCAGAGTTTGCATTAAAATTTCTAAATTTCCACCAAACTGTAAATACGTTTTAAAGCATTCAATAGATGTAGCAATATATTTAGTAATGTATGATTTTATCTTTTAATAAATACAATTGAAGTTGATAGTTTAAAATGTTATAATTTAAAACAACCTGTGTTAAATACACAATAAATTAAAAGCAGTAGAATAAAATTTATATTTTCAATTGAAAATTATAAAGCTATTTTTGCCAAAGTCTGACTAGAGCTTTTACAGGGATCAGCAGTGCTCACAAAAATACGTAGCAAACATCCCAGGGCTTCTTTAGGCAACCATAATGCCTAACAAATCTTGTCTTGTGCAAGCCAACTGATTCAAAATTGTTAAAATCCAGATCAGAAATTGTGCTGAAATTATCATATTTCCCGATTTTTGACTAGATAAATAAATGATACCCCAGGTTATGTGAAGTCAAATTGTAGTTATTTTTAATTGTAAATCTCATTTATTTTTGGTTTCATGTCTTTCATTGTGTATTCCTATTAAACCAACCAAAGAAATGATCTTGTACATTAGCAAATTAAACCATATTGGATATGTATAAAATATATACAGTATATATATTATTAATTTTTATTTAATCAATATTTCTGTTAATAATGTACAGGCATTTGTAATCCCAATTGATTCTGTGTTTAAAGATGTATTGCCATAAGAAAATGACTATTTTTGTTTACAAAATTTATGAAGGTTATGAATTTGGGAATAGGAAGAGTCTTAAAACATAGTTTACCATGTTGTTATAATGAAGAATAA
Organism: Nesometra sesokonis; assembly: GCA_025631205.1. Lineage (NCBI taxonomy): Eukaryota > Metazoa > Echinodermata > Crinoidea > Comatulida > Antedonidae > Nesometra > Nesometra sesokonis. Next base: position 12,953 of record JAOTQE010072445.1, read on the forward strand.
AAACAATTCTAGAGGCCTCTGGGCTTGTGAAGGGTTTCTGGTTAATTTTTAGCACTTGGTTCAGAGTTAGGGGTAAATAATTGTTTACATACTGCAATTTCTATGTTGATGGTCGTACATATATCTTTAAAATAAAGTCATTTTGATTGTTAATTTTTGTCATTCTTTAACTGACCATACAACGTTACAATTATTATTCTTCAAATTATCTTCTTCAGTTAATTTGCCACCATATTTCTTGCATGTAATATTTATGCATTATAATTTTTTGGGTAGAGGAATGCAAGTTACATATCTGGATTTGACATTGAAACACATTAATTGATTTCTTTTTGTCATTATGCAAACATTTTTTACATTGTTTTGCTGAAAAGTAGGATTTGAAATAAAAATAAAATTTTATTTTTCACCTGTTATCAAATCCACCGATTAAAATTTTTAATGACATTTTTAAAAATATATTTTCTAATCTTCAATTAATAAAAATTTTCCTGAAAGTAAAACTATTGTCAATATGTGTTGATTGTTTGCTGATTGTCCAAAAAAGTAAGGTATGGACAAAGTTTTGTCTTACCATGTTTGAATGGCCCAATTGCATAAATGACACACTGACAGTGTAATTTTATCACTACTGTACCGTGTTTATTAAACATTAAACCTCTATTTTACCTATTACTCGCCCGTCTCGCAAACTGCATGAAAAGTCAAATTTTAAATTGCAATGGAATACAAATCAAAATACTACATGGTAGTTAATTAAATAATAATACTCTATTTTATTATTTTGTGTTTAAGCAAAAAAAATGTGTTGTGTAATTTTAAGCCTATATTTATAACTTCAAAATTTAGTTACTCCAGGTTAAATTTGACTATAACTGGTAGTTTAACCAGTTTACGAGGTAGAATGTGTGAATTATTAAATATTTCCTATGATACATAAACAATCTACAAGTTGTTGTTAATTTGTGTGTAGCAATACAGTAGTCTTAATGGAGATGTCTTCAAACTGTTGAGTTATAAGGCATACTGAACGGGTGTATTTGTTAAGCCCAGTCATTGTGTGAAATTTAAATGATCATTACAAATACCCTGGTTCAGCACAACCCTTTTTGCAAAAAAAAGTACCAGGGACGGCGGAAGTATTATAAAAGTGCCAGGTGAAGTTGGAGTCAACATATTACATTACACTTTCCGGAGTTTTTTTTTACATTTGTAAAAAAGTGATCCGGCAAATGCCTGACCAGCCGGACCGCTTCCGCCGGCCTTGAGTACCATAATGTTTCAGGTAATTTCCTATCATTGTCATGTAAATTTCAATTCAAAATCATTTTCTACATCATTCCTACAAGTTGTTACTCTCAAATTGTTTGTAATATGCTGCTATAAGCCTGTTTTTTTATGTTGATAGTTGAGATGGGCTCAACTTCAATGGTTTTCAACTTAATGATAGAGAAAAAAAACAGGCTTTAGACTTGAGATGCCAGGACTGAGGAATCGAGCTTAAAAAGAGAAATTGTTCTATTGGCCAAGCACAAGATTTTTGAAAATTTTGTTCTTTTGTCAGGATTTTTTTTATTATATGTTACAAATCAGCCAAAAACATCAATGAAAGCTTCATAAATTTGACCGTTTTCAGTGTAAAAATCTGAATAAACCATTTTGAAATTTTTATTCTCAAGTTCTTAAATTTTTACTTTGATATGAGCAAGTTTTAAAATTAATGTTGATAGTTTGAATTTAAGAGAACATTATGTATTTCGTACAGTTTTCCTAATAACCTTGTGGGATGTGGCATGTGTATGTAGGCAAAGAGTTTGGATGGAGACATAAAGACCAAAAATCTAATTTCAGATGCAACGGCCAAACTATGCAACAAACCAACCGACTGAAAAATTGACGAATGGGATGATCAACCAGGGGTGTATCTAGGCTTTCACTGTGAGAGTTGCCAATAGCTACAAAGCCCAGTTTTTAGTAATCCACTCTCATTCCACTACTGTGTAGTCCAACCAGGTAGTATGTACCCCAACAATGTCAAAAAGCTTCTTGTCTGGTGGCTGCCGCCTTATAGCCAGCGGTCCATTAAGGGGCGTCCATCAACTATTGTCAAAGAAACTTCTGTATTTCAAATTAAGTGTACTATTTGTACTATCAGAACTTAAGAAGTAGCTGCTAACCAGCTAAAGCCCAATCGCACTGGATTTAAAATGGAAACAGTTTACCAAGACAATTGGTAATATTTAGCAAGGGTAAATTTTACCATTGTTCGTATTTGGAATGGTTAATTTTACCACAAGCTATGGGAAAAATGTATAATAAACCATAAAACTCAAGGTCACAACTCCTGGTACACTAAACTAACTGCACGACATGGGTAAGTTTCCTTTTCTCCATGGTTAGGTAAACTTCTTGTGCTCTTTGCACTGGACTAATTATGGTAAAACTAGTAGCCAGCGTGTTGGTTAGTTTTACCAATATTAAGTCCAGTGCGATTGTGGCTTAACTGACGGCATAAGCAAAAAATTACTAGGGAACTGCCTGCTAAACGGAACTTCAAAAATATTACAACTGAATACAAATATATTAAATGTAATAAAATCGACCTCAAGGAGGCCATCAGACAGACTGACAAACCAACCCTAGGCTGACAGTCCACCAGGACTTCGTTTGCTACAATACGTCCATCAAATTCCCAAGTCCACCAACCCTGACGGGACTGATGGGTATGGTTTTGTAAGTACGTTAATTTGCGAAACTTTTAAAAAGCGTAATTTCTGATCATCTAGAGCCGCCACATTCTAAACTGTTTATACCTCGTGATGTAGATGAGGTGGGTGTCTAGTTCTCTTCAAATGATAACACATATAGTCATACTTCAATTGAGTTAAGAATATGTAACAATTTAAAATGCAACATTCCAGGGGGCGCCAGGTAGGGTTTGATGGATTTTCAATCAAACTTGGTATGCAAGTTCCTATGGTTATGGTTCGCAATAGTAAACATTCTCAAGTCCCCGTCTATGTGCACACGCACCCCTTAACATGTTGTCCAGAATTATCCAAAATCACTAATTAGTAATAATTCATTTTAACCTATCCATACACATCAAACTCGACATTTAACATCAAGTAAATTTAACATGACTTTGATGATTATTTTAATCTGTCTAATATGATGTTTAATGTGATCCCAAAATAAAAAATAATAGAAAGTTGCGGTGTTACAGCGAAACATAATAAAGTACACAACGTGACTTTTTCGATTTTCTGGAATTTTTAAACTCATCATTTTTTTAAGTTGAAACTCACATGTCTTCTTATTTTCCCTAAAATGACATTGGCACCCCAAGTTCGCCATTTCAACCCATCCAGGGTACAATTGAATTGCCATAAATACTACTTAGATTGTACTCCTATCCCATTAAATCGATTGAATTGGTGTATTTGTTTTAAAGTTTCCAAATAATAACAATTTCTACAAGTGTGAGATAATCACCACGGCTGGTGATAGGCCATATTTTATCCAATTTCGATGTGACAAGCATAAAAAAGGGCCATCTCAACATTTTTGGCCTGATTTCGCCCAAATTAACACTGCTTTGTTGGCCGTTTTTGCCCCGTGTTGCTCTATATGGCTCATGCGTTATAAACATATATTTGCATGCCTATCTATGCGTCTCGGAGATTTCTGCTAATTGCGTGGGAAAACTTTTTAATTTGTGAGACGTCCAAAATAGGTCCCAATGCGTGAGACTCGCGCATTATGCGTGAGAGCTGATAGGTATATCATTATTGCCAAAATTGTTGCGCTTCCACCAAACGCCCCCCCCCCGCCCCCTAACCC
>JAOTQE010072467.1:0-16793 GCA_025631205.1 Nesometra sesokonis
GTAGTTTTTATAGGGTTAACCCTGTTAACTACCTATATCTACCTTGTCACTACCATTATCTACCATGTTAACAGAGTCATTTTTTCAAAGGGTTTGCTATATATTTTGCAAACTCATCAATAAATATCCAGGGGTTAGATGTTTATGCATTTTCCTACTCATTTTTGGCACTAAGCAATGCACCTTTCATTACATTACCTTTATTTTAGGCTTGTTTTTAATAAAGTAATTTGTATATTGCATAGGGAAATATTCCAGTAGGCATACTATACTGTAAAGACTTTTATTTTTGCGATCCATTAATTTTTACATTTTGCATGATAATTTTTATGTGTCTTAAGGTAATCAAAATTATTGACCAAATCTACTGTTTTATTATAAAAAAGTGATAATTTATCTATGAATTATTATACGTTGTTTTGCATAAAAGGAGAATGAATTTTAAAAAAAATCCATTTATACTTAGCAAGTACTATCAACAAAGTCATGGTAAAATAAAACAATTAATTTTTTTTTGAAAAAAAAATTATAAATAGCAATCAACATGTGCATTTTCAGAAAAATATTCATGAATTGGAGGTTGGAATAATTTTTTTCAAAATGTTGAATTATTTATGTTGAGGCTTTGCTAAAAGTAAAAATTAAAATGTTATTTTCATTTAAAATCCTAATTTTATGCATCCAGTGTTCACAAAACAAGGTATAAAAATGTGTTTCCTTAATAGAAAAAGTGGGGGAAACAGAAATACATGGCAATCACAAATTTGATTATTGTAGGAAACAAAAAGTATGTAATAACATATAGTATGTTCCAAGCAATGGGATACATACCATAGTGTTAGGATTCAATATTTCAACATTACTATTATCTTCATCAGGAAGAGAAATCTTTTAATACATTGTGTTATTCCTGATATTGATATAATTAATGTTGAAATATTAAACCCTGGCACAATGGCATGTGTCTATAATATTATACATTCTTTTTTTAAGTTGGTTATGGTACCTTTTGGTAAAATACAGCAACTTATGAAATTTATTGTGAAATCGTGAAAATAAATGGCTGCAAATATAAACGGTTTGTAAATATGATTCATAAACGTATGTAGGAAGCTTGATAGGCAACTGAAAGTAAATTATAAATTAGGAAGTGGAGGTCTTGGACTAGGTTGTCCTGGGTCATGTAAAGGGCTGACATGTGTGATGGACATTAAACTAGCCTATTTTTAATAAGTGAATTTGTTTAATTTTTGTTGAGTTAATTCTTGAAGTTGTCAGGCCATTAAAACTCTACCATATTGATTATTGGATTAAGTGATTAATTAATCCATTCATTTAATTATTTTCATTTAACAATAAATATGCCTAATCAACAGTTTTATTAATATAACATTTAATTTCTTGATAACATTACTATGGTTTTTTATGATTATTATTATTATGATTATGATTATTATATACAGTATTCACTTTTATTGATTAAAACCATATAAAATATCAATTGCACTTCGTGGCCATAGGCAAAATTGTGTGCAACTGTTACACAGAATAAAAAAGAAATAAAAATGTAAAATATAGCAGAAAACATTCAAATATATATACATACATTATGTCCATAAAAATAAAATTATAAAATTTAATACAAGTGGAGCAGTAACATGATTAACATACTGAGGGAGCAAACATTACCTCGTTACTTATTATTATTGTTGTTATTGTTGTTGTTGTCAGTGTCGTTGTTGTGGTCGTCGTCATCATCGTCATGTTACAATTAGTTCATCTGTATTTAATTTTCATTGAACATCATTAGTAGTAACATTTTATGTTTATAAAGACTATATATTACACTGTACAGTCAAACATGCATAAAGCCAACTTTTCCTCGGTCATATTTATTTTTCATGCCTAGTTACTGTGTTTCCCATGAAAAATATTCTCATCAAAGTCAATTTTTTAATATCATTTTGGACTTGACTGTAGCAAATTTGACTGTAAAGCTTTCAATCATAAGTTCTATCAAGCAAGAAAACCTCGTAATAATAATTCTCATAAATTATAATCAATATCATATTCTTCATCAAACATTTAAACTGCACTGATTGGTTGAAAGTGCGCCACATGATTAAAAATATTCCTCCTAATTTCAGAATACTGACGTCACTTTGCGAAATAGTATACTATTTTTGCGAAATAATATACTATTTTGCAAAGTGACATCACTTTTATGACGTCACTTTAAGATATAGTAGTATACTATTTTGCAAAGTGACGTCACTGACAATTGTGATGTTTGCAAATTCTGAAGATGTCAGCCCACAGCAGTACAAGCACTAGCCTAGGCATTTCAATCCGATAAATAAGACAAAAATTGTCTAGACGAATTTATCAATTCAGTTAACAGTGTCAACACCCAAAAACAAATAAAATATAGAATCTCCGTTTCCAAGAATTCTGTGGAGATTGAGTCAATTTTGAGTATGTAGCCCAAGCCTAAGTCTCGAGGCCTCAATCGCACCTCCCTAGAGCTTATGCGAAGGGTAGGCCTCGCCTAAATTTAAGCCTAGCCTAAGCCATTGTCTTTAAAGTGTTTGCTGTAGAATATCGGTGCCTCCAAGTAGTACTATTCGCTTCGCGAAGGATGTGCCCTCAGTGAATAGTACTATTTGGGGGCACCTTTACCCATAGTTTTAACCAGAAACTCTCAAAGCAACATATATTTGTATACTCTATCTAATTTGTATTTTCCAGATACGCTTCTACCATCACATGCATGGTAAACACAGTGCAACATTGAAGCTGTACGTCATTCACAATGATACAAGAGAGACAACAAATCAATTGTTTTCAGAGACGACATCCAGAAATGAAGTACCATGGACACTACATGAAGTGCCTTTGGAATTTACAACAGTGAGGTAAGATTGTGAATTCTGTATAATAAGTTGATGAGTGCGTGACCACCTCTCACGGGGGCCAATCCAGTGTGCCACCTTGAGGGGTTTCTGGTGCCTACACTGCCCAATTTTTGGCAGAGGCTGCCAGTGTAGCCACATTTTTGGCGGCCTGAATTACCTACAGGGTAGTCCATCCAGGTAAAAAGTCCTTTACTCAGATTTAACAAGCAACACCCTGGACCTCAGGGAAGAACAGTGTACAAATATTGACTGAGTATCCAGAATAAAGAAAGATTTTTATTCTATTCTATAAAAAAAGCTTACACTGTTTTCAGACAATTTTGTTAAGAACAAAAAAAAACAGTTAAAAACAATCCCGGATTCGCCTGAACGGGTGTTAATTGCAGGCCGCCCATGGATTTAATACCGAAACAGCCTGGAATCTTTTTATGACTTAATCTGTTTTTAATCGCTTCACAAATGTTTTCGAGTAAGGAGTATTTCTATATTTATGGAGAGTACAGTTTTTCGTATTCATATTGATTTCAGTACCCTAAAACCTTTTATTTGTTGGAGCATGGGCCATTGGAGATCATTAGAGACCATAGTGCATAAGGTTACTCCAAGTTCAAGTTGCGGCGACCAGTGCTCTCTCTTATTCTTATTCTTTTATTGCCAAAAATACAACATAACAAAAAATACAGAACAGAATGAAACAGAACTACTGATCTGATGGGCAGGAACACAAACGTGAATTAAATCACTATAACTTAAGTCTGTATCCCTCATCAAATCAGTTAACATAAATATAAATATAAGCCTATTATGTATACAATATTAAATAGATACATTAATTAAAAAATATATTAATTAACTTTCATACACACACGCACACACAATTGTATAATTAAAGGCAGTTGAATAGTTTAACTAGAGGACGATATAATTAAGGAGAGAATAGATGGATTTTTAGATTGTTTAAGAAAACAGAAAGGGTTGATAATTCGCTATTTGATATAAATTTACCGTTTTATAAAATCTAGTACAGTACAGTAAAAATATGTACATTAGTGTAGTAAAGTTACTCGGATTCGTAGTGCAGCTTTTGGAAAACAAATAGAATGATTAGAATCAACATTGCCTGTATCATTAGCTTTTTTGCTAGTCATCTTTTGTTTTTAGAATTCAGAGTTTTGCATGAACGGACATACCACCCGTGGATAAAATCAGATTTGTACCCTATGTTTCTTTTTTCGATTCTTGCCCGAACGGGCTCTTAAGCCTGTTTTCCTGTCAATCGTTAATCCCAAAAATGGCGATTTGAATCATTGTTTTTGATCGTTAATTTTGAAAAATTACGATTTTCACAATGATCGACAGGAAAAGGGGTCACTTTCAACGTTAAAAAAAGTTTGATGATTTGGATTGTCAAAGTTAAACCGAGTTCAACTTTGACGATTGGGATCGTTAAATTTGGGTGCTCGCAAGACAGCATTTCCTGTAGCAAGAATTTACGTTTTTATGTTTTGGGCCTAGAAATAAATCACACATTTTGTTTATTTATTACATTTTCGGGAGATGTAACTTGCTTCAGAACATAAAATATACAATTATCTAAACTAATATATAAAAATTGCAGTTGAGAAGTTCATTAAATCTGTTTTATTCCGATTTTTAATTCATCGCGAATATGTACAAATTTCGTTGCGCACAGCATAGTAAATTGTAGAAACATAACGGTCCGACGTGATTTTAATTTTATCGTTACTTTTTTAACTTTTTTATAACGATTCAAAACGCCATTTCAAAACGGCGATTTTGGAATAATGATCAACAGGAAAACAGGCTTTAGTTAAATTTAAGATGCATTGTCCTTTCAGCTATTATTTGCAGTTTGAGGCAACAAGAGGAAGAGGCTATAGTGGGGATGTTGCACTTGATGATATATCACTGAGTAGGGAGTGCTTTACTCTTGAACACTTGAAGCAGACGACGACAACCGTTCAACCATCAAGTGTCGCCATGGTTACTGAGATCAACAATGTAGAAAGTACTCCCAGAAGAACTATGCAAGGTTTGTGTTTTGTGTTATTCTTTCAACATATTAATAACTTTTTCTGATTATAGCAATTCACATTTGGTATTTCAAAAATTGAAATCCTTTTCAACATTTAGAATATTTTGCATCAGCTTTTTGAATATTATAATTAATTGCAGTATAAATTGATAATCTCTTGTGCCATATTCAATCCATTTCATAATTTCATTATCCCCATCGAATGGAAAAATGTAATTGTTCACCCACTCCATAAGAGTTCTAGTAAATCAAATATTTCTAATTACCGACCTGTTTCTGTTACTTCTCCCTTTTGTAAAGTTTTTGATGGTATTATTTGTACGTGGATTAATGCTCAAATTAATGATAAATTGTCTAAATTTCAGTGTGGTTTTTGTTTTTCCAGAAAATCTACAATTGTTTCTTTGCTTTTTGTGACCTATAACCTTTTTAAATCAGTTGATTCAAAGCTTATTTTTAGACGACTATCGGTTGACATTCGCTGTGCATTTGATTCAGTGCTCATGAACTGTTTGTGTTTAAGTTGTCCCATACATTTCGCCTTCATCCCAATATTATTTCATGGATTGCCAACTGACTGAACAATAGATCCCAGCAAATTTCCTTTCAAGGAATTCTTTCTGATAAGCTCCCCATTTTTAAAACCGAGAAGGTCCACTAATCAATTTCAAGTAAGAAAGTATAATGAAATACACACCATCGTGACAGGATTCAATATTTCAACATAAATTATGTCATCAGGAATGATTTTTAGTGGCGTCGTCCAAGGAAGTAAACTCGGTCCGACATTATTTTTATGTTTTAACAATGATATTGTAGACTCCCTTTGTGATTGTTCATTTTATCTCTATGTTGATTATTTAGTAATCATTTGTTCTTTTAGAGATTATCTGCTTGATTCCCTCCCATTAGCTACCTCCTTTCTTGAACGTTGGTCTATTTCTAACGGTCTTTTATTTTCTCTTTCTAAATGTAAAATAATGAATATTCAGTTTTGTAAAACACCATATAATTTCGATCCAATTTTGTTGTATAATTCTCCTCTTGAAACAGTCAAGCCCCACAAGTACCTAGGATTTATTAAGTGATAACCTTAATGGCATGCTCACATCCTCCATCATATAAAACAGCTTTACGTAAATTATCTATTTTAAAATATCTAAAACATTACCTTGATAAAAAATCTTTTGCAATTTTGTTTAAATTGCATATTCAACCTTGGTTAGAATATTCTTGTTGTGTTTATGGTCAACTTTCACAATGCGAACTTCCCTTTGAAAAAACAACACCCTCTGACTAGGTAGATCTACCATGTTAAATCACTAAGGGTATCTAAGGGCACCACAGAGAACTACCTAGTAAAGAATTAAATAATTTGAAAAAAAAAAAAAAACCTGTCTGTTGATGTTATAAATAATGGCTGTATTTTCTTATGTATACTTGTAGAGCATTGCTGACCATATCCTTGGTAGTATCCCTTGATATGGTAGTTTTAAAGGGTTAACCCTGTTAACTACCTTGTCACTACCATTACCTACCATGTTAACAGAGTTATTTTTTTCAAAGGGTTGCCTATTACTCTAAGGAATTCTTGTCACCTAAACTTTCTAAATCTCACTTTTAAAACTGATCGGAAACAGGAGTGGATTTAGGGAGGTGAGGAACAACTGGAACACACCCCCTATTATTGCCAAAATGAGGCTAGTCATGGCAAAACCATCAAGTTGTCGCACAGGAATTTATTGAGAAATGAGCAAATAAACAACAGGAAGTATAAACAAATACAAGGGAAATTGCTGTAAATTTTGTCTAGTAACTCCAGTTATCGATGTCCGATTTTGATAATTGACCTCTCATTTTAAAGCTTACAAAAAGTGTAATATGGTTTCTAAGATAACTCAAATTTGAATTTTTCTGCAACTTGGTGGTTTTGCCGTTTCATGCCTCAAATGTAGTTGCACCCCCTTATATTAGGAGCACTGGATATATTAGGAGCACCAGGTCTAAATTGACACTATAAGCAATAAATAGACGTACATGTGAGCCATCCATAACAGAAATAGGGTACCAAAACATGCAAAATATGGATATAATTTTGTTTTGCTTGTCTAAATCTTTTGGTGGATCCTGGATCTGTCGCTGAAGATGATGACAATGACAATGACAGAGATGATGCATTGATTTTAAATTCTACTGATAAGTACAATGATTATCATCTTTAATGATGCATTATATTATACTGTGTACTGTATATCTAATGATTTATAATTGCTCTTTTTTTTTTGCAGACACAACTATATCTTCCTCAACACTTAATCAACTTAAAACTTTTCCAGGAACAAACAGTACAAAATTCGTATTCAACACTTGTGGGGTTAAAGGACACAAGGGGCCAACGCAAGCTCAGTGTGATATTGCCTATCAGTAAGTTGTATTTCAATACACCATACACCTAAAGGGACATTCCTTTCCATATTTACCATAAAAATCAAATTTCATGGGAAATTTCTTTTTTATTATTTCTAAAATAATAAACATGGTTAGTTAGTTGCATACCTTTTTGGATTTATTCTGAAGTAGAAAAATGTAAAAGTTATTGAACTCTTTTAGGCTAGGCCTATTTATATTTTTCTCCATTGGTACGGTAGTATTTTGTAAACATGATTTAGGAGTTGATTTCCAACAAACATGCATAGCCCCTTTAAAGGTAGACCCAGGGTTACCCCTACACTGAAAAAACAAAAAGGTTTCGCTTATTACTTATAGGATCACTAATAGCACTTGTTGTAAGTTCAAATTCAAAGTATGGCCTATTTGTGTTTTTTTTTAATTCAATAGAATTAAACATCTATTTAAAATTGATGATCTTATTTTCCATTCTCAACTTTCAAAATCTACAAAAATACCTTAGAATTGAAATCTATCCAATGTGTCCTTCTAATTTTAAAATAATTAATGGAAGACAGCTTTTACACCCCAAAAATCATAATTGTTGTTGAAGCATTAACTTGGTGAGCAATCACTCTTTTTTTTAAACAGTAATTGCACAAACAAAAACTAAGCAAAATGGTTGGTTTTGTTAAAATTTACTGTTTTTCGGAATGTTTTGATTTTTTTTATTCGAATAATCACAGTTTCTAGTCTTAATGGTACCTCAAACAAGTAACATGGATAAATTACACTGCCTTGGGAAATTTTGAAACATAGGCTTGGAAATCCTTGCCTTTAGTATTGCTATCCAACCCCTCATTTATCATTGTACCCTTTATAAAAAATTACTTAATTAAAAGTCGGTAAATCGCCCACACTATCATTGTTGTATTGATTTATAATTGTAATCTCCTCAATTGGATCAAATGACGTTTGAATGACGTACAGCATTGTTAAATAATTAAAGGCTCATTTATTTCAAAATTCGGTGGTTGTCAACAAAAATTTAAATATTCTAAATGTTAATAGTTTGTATTCACAATCATAAATATAATACTGATCTGCCATGTTTATGTCATTATGTTACTTCAAAACATAAAATAATGCAAAATAAGTATAGAATATTTATTTTTTGAGCGGATCCTAAAATAAAGTGGATGAATGAGCCTGAAAATGTTTGATAATTATTAGCTTTTTTTCTAGTTGAGAAACATATTAAACATGGTTACAAATAATAAACGGGTAAATTTCCAATGAAATTTAATTTTGGTGGAATTTGGAAGGATCCTTTAAATTTTGTTAAACATTTGTGATATACAAAATTATAGGTAGCCTTGTATTACATTTTCACATTTTAGGATGCATTTTCTCCTCAGTTTTATGACCTTAAAATTTTAGATTATGTTCTCAAATTTATTCCAGATATTTATTAGAGAGCTCCTTAGAACCCATTCACGATTTTGCTCCCGACCTTTTTACGTTGCTTGCGGGTGTCAATTTTTTTCTTCTGTACGACATAACGCGGCTTCCGTATGGCCAATCGTAAAAATCCTGTGCGATATTCAGTAGACGCATGAGTGGTGCACAAATATTTTGGGTCATAAAGTGCTGCACTAGTTCAAATTGTTCTTTTTGCGACAGCCGTATACCATTGTACGATGAGCCGTAATGGTCTTGAATAGCTGTGCACCCATCGCAAGATTTTTTGTAATAAGGTATGTTTCAGGTACATGTACTTGGAATGCTTCTTTCTTGTTACACACTTGTATGCTGTCAACAATTTTTGCGGCAATTTTCACGATCTGCTTACGTCTCATTAAAAATCTTATCGTTGTGCGATCGATTTCAACATTTTGGTCATGAGACAATTGTGATAGGGTAACTGATTACTTTTTTTTCAATAATGGTTGTAATTTAGCGTTACCTAAAGTCATATTTTTCTAGAAATAGCATGCGTATGTGGCAAGCAGATATTTCAGATTTATTTTGCCTTCTTGATGTCTACTGGCTACAGATATCAATTATTTGTCTAGAGCAACTAAGCATTTACACTTGGCAACCATAATTTTATAACATTTTGTCTGTTTGAATTTACTAAAAATTTGTATTTCCCTACAATACTAAAAGATTGATGCAACTGAATTTTAGAATTAGCAATGACAAAAAATATTTTCAGACATGTCACTATGAAGACTTCTGTGTTCCATTTCTAATGATTAAAATATATAAAAATGATACCTTTAGGAACAATTTCTCTGCCTGGGATTTCTTCCATGGACAGGTTTCGGCCATATCTCATGGCTTTGTTTCACCACAATGGCACCCTCTTTTGATGAAGAAAACTAGCTATCTTAGATGAAAGCTTTAAAAGCATGAGCCTACACCCGGATAAATGGAAACGGCGCATCAGATAAGCCATTGAAATACATCAAATCAACCCAGTTTAAACAAAGACTCTGGTTTAGAATTGCCAGCAGTTTACTCCAGTCTCATCAGAGCCCTCCCTCAATAGGGGGCCTTTAGTTTTCTTCATCAAAAGAGGGTGCCATTGTGGTGAAACAAAGCCATGAGATATGACCGAAACCTGTTCACGGAAGAAATCCCAGGCATAGAAATTGTTCCTAAAGGTATCATTTTTATATATTTTAATCTTCAGACATGTTTTGCCTTCTTGGTGTCTATTGGCTACAGCTAATATCAATGATTGGCGTCAGAATAAAAATAATTTCACTTCCAAATGAGGTACTTGAAATTGGGTTTCTAAGGTCTCGTTAAACAGAGAAAAAAAATTGGTCTTTATTTAATTAACATCGTTTCTGACGTAAAGCTTAATGGACTTACTCGATCTTTTAAATTATATTCTATTTATAAATATGCAAGGTGTCATCACTAAATTAGTCTTGTAAATTAAAGATAAAAATTGAGTTATTAGTATATTTGGATAGAAGATTTAAATTGGATTTTTAAATTAGGTTTGAGTACAACCACAGAAAAATCAATTTAAAATTTCCATAAACAACCATTGACTAACAGCCTGTTTCTCAAACAACCTCTACAAAATGTAGCTCACCCAAATTTTCTTGGACAAAAATATTTGATGTCTAAATATGGGCATGATGACATCACACTATGACATGTCCATACCATGTATGGGCAAAGATCTTATGTAAAGATAGCACGCTGGCCTATTCCATTGCGTAATGTCATAGAATTGCGCCTGCTACAAAATAAGTAAGAGTAAAGAACGCGCAGGTAGAAAATATTGCGTCCTGATGCATTAATTTATTTGTTTTGAAATCTGTTAGAAATAATTTTTTTCGGAAACTGTTCTGCTATCGAAATATAATTTATTTGTGGCAGAGCCAATCCAAATGAGACATAAGTCTGAAAATTGAAAATTAAGTTTTTTTATGGGTTATAAAACTACAAATTATTATCTTTAAAATGCAAAAAAAAAGTCAGTTTCATACGATATTTTCTTGCGAAGTTATGAACAATTGAAGTTCGAACATTTAAAATGTAAATTTTGAGAAAACTGCATTTGAAAATTGTTTATCCATATACATTGACTAAGCAAGGTCATTTTAAATTGCAATTTTAAAACATGTTTTGATCATATAATCTGACAATTTTTAAAGTTGGTAAAGTTGAATGTATTAACTGTATATTATTGAAATAAAATAAATTTTGAAAAATTTACCATTTTTTAATTTCTGCCTATTGTGTAAAATTAGCATTTGCGGCTTATGTCTCATTTGGCTTGGCTCTGCCACAATTGGTAAAACGTCTGCCTTATAACCGGCGATTAAGTTCAAGTTTTGGTTCATTTCACTCCAGGGCTATACAACAAAAGTACTGTTTTAAAATATCAAGTGCCCTCTAACGTTTTTGACCATCATGAGAAGTAGTGCTCGGGTTCTCTATCCAGAGATAATAAATCAAAACTGAGAATATGTAATTATAAAATTTTTGATATAAACAGCATCATCTAAACCTCATTTCCAATAAATTCTAACTGTTTACATATTTCAATGAAAATCTCAAAATGACCTGGTGTACCAGTGACATATCCAGTGGTGGGGGGAGGGGGGGTTGTTAGGGTGCTTGAACATCCCCTTCAGAGGTACAAAAAAATAAAAATAGTATATACATATTTAGATTGGAGCCTCGACCACCACACTTCAGAATAAATGGACAGCCCCCTTCAGAGGAATAGAAGTAAAATGTCAGAGAAAAAAAAAACAAAGTCAAGCACTTCACTAAAAACTCCATAAAACGGGAGAAATAATGTTTTTGTTTTTTTTTTTGTAAATCCTGTCGGGTTTGAGTACCCCATAGATTTATTATTACGGCTAGATGGTGAACTTAACACTGTAAAATGGCAGTCCCATGTGGGCGCCTACTATTTTGATTTCTCAACCTCCGTCACAAACATGAAGTTAAATAATCATAACTGTTTTATAATTATTGTATTTTTAACATTCTTTTGTTATACAAATTATTTACATATGCCACACATATTTTATGTTGTCAATGTCTTTAGATTTGGATTAAATTTACTTTCATTTATTGATAAATTTGAAACTTCTATAAAAGATTGCGTGTGCGCAATTTTGACATAGCAACAGTCTTAGAACGTAACACGATTTGATTGGTTGAATTCCGGAATAGTAGGCAATTACATGGAATTGAACTTTGGGATATCTATTCTGTGGAAGTTCACCATCTAGGCATAATAATAAATCTATGGAGTACCCATATCTCCAGTTCCTAGATATGCTCCTGTGTACATCACGACTCACTTGCCATGACATTGAAAAAATGAACAATTTGAAATTTGTGTCTTATTAACTAATGGCTGTAGCTTTTATATTAATTAAATTAAACTCATCAATTACAAGCACTTTGAAGACAAACAGTGTGTTTTTAACGAGTTTTTTACATCATTATCTTTTATAGGCATTCAGACGTTTCTGTGCAAGTCGATGATTCTGGGAGCGAGTCATTCGCTGGGGTTCAGATGTGGGTCGTACCAGTCACCAGGCTCTACAGGTAATTAACATTATTAATTTATTTATTATGTTTTCATAATAAAAACAAAGTTTTCATAAACTGGACAGCTACGATGATGAGAGAATTTTGAAGAAAATTATCTCCCAAAACCAACCTCCAAAACACAGAATATCACGCTAAACCAAACCTTCTGTAAAGTCCAAAACTTATGAAATAATTTTAAAGCATCCCTTTGAGAAAAATAACACCCTCTGACTAGGTTGATCTACCATGTTAAATTACTAGGGAGATCTACCTAGTAACACAGAAAACTACCTAGTAAGGTAGTATATAATTTCCCTGCCTGTTGATGTTATTAATGCCTTAAGGTTTATTCTAAACAATGGCTGTATTTTCCTATGTATACTTGTAGAGCATTGCTGACCATCTTCGGTAGTATCTCTTGATAAGGTAGTTTTTATAGGGATAACCATGTTAACTGCCTTTATCCACCTTGTCACTACCATTAACTACCATGTTAACAGAGTTATTTTTTTCAAAGGGATAGGTGAGTAGTCAGTTGTCAAATGATCTAGTTACTCCAGTGTGGAATAATGTTCAAGGTAAAAGAACTTTTCGATACCGCTCAGCTAAATTTTGGAATAACCTCTTAGTAGATATAAAAAAGAACTTTAGAGAAATGAATACCAATATATTTAAGAGTCACCTATAATATTATTTTTAATTTGTTATGTGCTTTATTTATCTTATCATGTGTAATTTTACAACATGATGTTAGTTAAGTTTATTTGAAACCTCTATATGTAACTTCATTTATTTTTGTTTTATTGTAATTGTAATTAAGTACAGTAGTTATAAATCTGGACCTCATGGGAGACCAGTACCAATGTATTGAATGAGCTATCCAGAATAAAGTAAGAATAAATAAATAAATAAATTAATTAACTCTCAGTAAACTAAAAAAAAATTAAGGGTTCAAAGGGTGGTTGGTTTTGGGAAAGTTGGTTAATCAAGCGCATCTAGAACTCCCATCGGAGTTAAAAATACTTAAAAAAATAATACAGTTGAACCTCTCTTAAGCAGACACACTTGGGTCCGAGAAAAGTGTCCACTTACGAGTGGTGATCACTTACAAGAGGTTTGGCAACAACTTTACTATTAAATATAATGACTTCATAGTAGATATTGTATTCATTGTCCAAATAAAGCATGAGCTTTACGCAGGTGTCTGTGTGAGGTAAATTATAGGGCCCGTTCGCGCAAGTTTTTTTCAGTGTTTTACACCGTTATTTACTGGTTAAAATAATCCCGGTTTCGCCCGAATGGGTATTAATTGCAGACCACCCATGGATTTAACACCAAAACAGCCTGATATGCCAACCCTGCAATTAACTGGATATTTTTCACAGCGGGGACGACTTAATAAATATGTTTTTAATCACTTTGCCAATGTTTTCGAGAGGAGTATTTTTTATATTTATGAAGAGTAGTGCAGTTTTTCATATTCATAATTTCCATACCTTAAAGCCTTTTATTTGTTGGAGCATGTGCCATTGGAGATCGTTACAGACCATAGTGCATAAGGTTGATCCAGTAAAATTGCGGCAGTCAGTGCCGTATCTCGCTATTTTATATAAATTTACCATTTTATAAAAAATACAGGCACAGTAAAAACATTCATAATAGTATAAAATTACTCGGATTTATAATCCAGCTTTTGGAAAACAAATAGAATGATTGGAATCAACATCGCCTGTATCATAAGTTTTTTGCTAGTCATCTGGTGTTTTTAGAATGCAGAGTTTTGCGCGAACGGACATACCACCCGTGGATAAAAATCGGACTTTTACCACATGTTTATTTTTCCGATTCTTGCCTGAACGGGCCCATAGATCCATAAGTGCCTGTGGCCACTTATGGGAGGTACAAGAGGTACCAAATGAACTGATAAGAATGGTTAGAAAAACAAATGGGATTTCGAATAATATTAAAATATTAAACATTAAACAGCATTAAAAACATTTGTATTTCTAAGGATTTCTGCTAAAGGAGCAAGTGGTGGTCGTGGTATCGAAAGTTCTCGGGATTCACATGGAGCTGTTGTCATGGCAACATTTAATCTTACCAAGGGGGATGTGCTGTACATCGTCGTTGGACAAGAGGGCGAATCAGCATGTGATGGGGTATGTTAATTTTAACATTATTCACTGGCACGTTTTGTTATTAGTTACGTACACTCAATAAAATAGAGTGTGTTATGAAATTTAAATTAATTAAAATAAACCTTTCTATTACCCCCAAGTAATAGAGGGTGCTGTATAAGTTTTACATTGCCATACTGAAGGTGGAATTTTATATACCATATGATAGTCAATTCTATGAAAACTGACCCTTCAGAGGCCAGAATTTCATGTTAGATTTGACCTTTCTTAAGAGTTCCAAGTCACCAAAGCAATGAACAATATGGAAAACTTGTCCCAAAAACAGAACTGTCCCTAAAACTGAACAAAATGGAATTTCCAATTGAGGTCAGTTATGGGAAATTTCTGTAGGCTGAATGGTAAATTGTTCCCTGCAAATACTGAGTTGGACGAGTTATTCCTCAGTAGTAGCAATCTTGTGATTTTGTTCTACTGTTTCCACTACAAAAGTATTACACTAAACATTTTAATTACTATTAGCAACCTGAAACACAACCCAAAATATATGGCTAAAAAATGCCATGATTTTTATGTCCACATGAAGCTTTAGAACCTTACTGTCGCCAGATTTGAACGAACAGGTATGCAATTTTGTACACATAAATTTCAAATGATTTGAAAAAATGTACATCATCCCTTTTTAAAGTGAAGACACTCCTGATTTCAACAGCTCATATAATATCTCTTAAAAAAAATAACACCCTCTGACTAGGTTGATCTACCATGTTAAATTACTAGGGAAATTTACCAAGAAGCACAGGAAACTACCTAGTAAGAAAATATTAATTACCCTGTCTGTTGATGTTATTAAGGCCTTAAGGTTTATTCTAAACAGTGACTGTATTTTTCTATGTGTACTTGTAGAGCATTGCTGACCATATTTTTGGTAGTATCCCTTGATATTGTAGTTTTTATAGGGGGCCCTGGTAACTTGCTTTATCCACCTTGTCACTACCATTATCTACCATGTTAACAGAGTTATTTTTTTCAAAGGGATGTTTCGGTATTTCCTCAAAGGCATTCAATATTATATAAATAATTAATGGAAAATGACTTTTACACCTTAAAATAGAAATAGAGATTATCACATTTCAAAGACCCAGTTGCTGTGTTCACACTCAGAATTTATCGTGATGTTCATTATCATGATGCTCTATGTGAACCCACCAGGTAGCTATTATCATGATCTTCTTTAGCATGTTAATCCTTGCTAACGTGTTCTTCTAGAGCATGATAATTATCAGGTTCTTGGGAAGTTTATCGTGATAAATTAATTCATAAAAGGAATTCAACCAATCAAGGACAGTATATTAAGTAGTTTGTTTACAGGTTTCTGCCCAGTCAGTGATATTCATTGTTATTTAACCTCAGCTGCCATCAATTAAGCGCCAATCAAAATTATAGCAAGGGTAGCTAATTAGCATATTATTATCATGATCTTGTTTTTGTATGTGAACACTTTTTAATTAACATGGTAAAGGAAGTCGCATTCTGTATGAACATAGCTAGTGAAAGGTCATTCATTTTCATTAACCTTTGGAACACAATTCCTTTTCAATTGACAAAGCTGCAGAAATTTAATTTGAATAATCCACTCTATGTCATTACATGAAAAGGAAGATAAACTTGCCTAGAGCACATAACCCATGTTCTTTGGGATCCATCAACCTTTTGATTAAAATTTAAAGCTTTATACCAACATGGTACATGTTTCAATTTTACATTATTGTAAAGCAAATGATAAAATCTATAATGAAAAAAAAACTATTGTGTATGTTTGCATTTAAAACTGTATTACATGTATTGAGAATGGTCTTAAATCCTAGTTTCTTGTTTACATTATCGCAATGTAACATAACGTTTTTTGATGTTGAATTTTAAAGTTGATAAAATTCTAATTGTGTGACCACCAAATTCCACTCTTTCCTATGATGTATTTTCTGTAAAAAAAATCAATTAAAGGGTAAGTGCGGGATTAAAATTTCTTTGGATAAATCTATGGAACAATTAGTTGTGACCAAACTGACAAAATTTCACATCATTTGGACAATGCGATAATGAAAGAAATCACTTTCCAAATTGGGGTCCCAACTCAAAAGTTGGTCTACTACTCAAATTACACAGTGTTAAAGAATAGGAAAATTGCATATTTTGGAAGGGTTTTGTGGGAAAACTGGA
>JAOTQE010072478.1:0-21527 GCA_025631205.1 Nesometra sesokonis
GTACTGTATCTATATTTAAGTATTAAATGTGTAAATTTATTGAACCAGAGATTGTTTAGATATTTCAGTTACGCCTACTACTACTTTCTTGTTTTATACTGTACAAATCCTTTTATTTTTCAAGCTGTTTTACATTAGATATGAAGTATAATAGTTAAACTTTTAAGCTAAATTCTTAATAGTGTACCGTTTTTAGTGAATTTAGGGAAATGTAAAATTTGCGTTAATGGTTGTTTTAGCAAAAAATGTAAATGTTACGGTACTCATTACAATCTTGGTCCCTTTTGCCTGATTAAATATCCTTGCCACCAAGTATACAAAATTGATTTTTTTTTTATTTCAAACTTGTTATATGGCAATGACAAAGGTGCAAGATAGCTGAAATCTGAAGAACATATGTTGATACTGTGTGTGTTGACACCTGTCTATCTATCAGCATCATCATACAGTTCTTTCATAGCACCACCCTTATATATCGTGATGCAAAATGTATTCGTGGTAGCCCATGTGTCACTCTCTGTATTCAATATCCAGTATTTGTGTATCGATGCAATCAAAGATAAAACAAAATTGTTATAGTCTTCAATCTGCAATTTTTCCAAATCGACAGGTTAATCTTATACAATGTATTTACACTTTTACATTTTTACAACTTCTATTATGATGTTCTGATTATAAAAAATGCAAGTTGAGTTATTCCCTGTGTTTTTTAGCAAATTCTACCAAATATATCAAATTGACACATTAGTTACAATCGTTTTTGCATTTCGTTACAATCTACATTACTGTGTGTATGGATATATTACCAGAAATAAAATTTGATTCATTAGTCAAATGAATTGGCCTAATTCTAGAGCTCCTCATCAGATATAACAACAATTAAGCCTATAGAATCGTATGAATGCAGTGACGATCTAGACATTCTTAAAGATGTGGTCAGGAAATTTAAAACTGCAGACGGGGTGGGCGTCTCTTTATCCCCTTTTGCCTCTATTTTCCCCTGGGCATATGCATGCAGGGGCGCAGCCAGAGGGGGGTCGGGGGGTCAGGACCCCCTAAAATTTTGAGAAAAAAATTAATTCTCTAGTAAAAAAGTGATAATGTGAATATTATAGTATTGCATGAATTGTAAGCCAGCCATCGTTGATAATGCAGACTGAAACTCAACTTCGCATAATCTATTTCATTGAAAAAAGAGGAATTGGTGTTTTTTGTTTTTTTTTTGCTCATCAAAAACAAACCGGCAACCACGCCCACCCGGAATCCTGGCGCCACCACTGCTGACCCCCCCCCCCCTTTCATTACATCCTGGCTGCGCCCCTGGCATGTACATTTATGCGGTTTTAAGATAATTTTTCCAAAGCTGAAGAGGTTTCAAAATTACACAACTTTTTAAATTTAGTAGTAGGCAAAATTGGTAAATTATTTCTCAAATTTTATCAGTTAGACTTTTCACAAGTAGACTTACACATGTAGGTTACCATGAATACATGTTAAGTTATAGATTTATAAAAGTGCTGTTATGAATGTGCCGTACGATGATAGACTGGCACGTCTTTTTCAAAGTTATCAAAGTAACTACATATATGCTTTAGTATTCGGCCATCGCCCACTAGAACCAAGTTTATAATACAGGGTGACGTGAGGTCGATTGTAAAAAGTAAGATTTCCTGTCAATTTTTAGTAGGCCTAAATTAACCATTTAGGCAAATAAAAACAAAAATTATGAGCTAAAAAGATCTGTGATCAGTGGTTACCAATATAAAACATTATAAATAGAAACTCGGGTCTCTTAAAAAAGCAACCAACCCTATACAACAAATGGTTGCAAAGATATTGAAAATGGTAAAACTGAGGTCAGAAATACCATTTCCAATTAATTTTATTAATCTTTTTCCATTAGAGCAAATGTAAACATGTATGTTCTGAAAACTTTAAAAGTAAAACCAACTCTGTAGGATAAATGGTTGTGGAGATATTGAAATACGGTAAAACAGAGGTCAAAGTTAAAAAATAATACTTACACATTTAATAAATAGGGCTCGGACTTAACCACATTTTATAGTGCGCCATTTCCGAACATACATAACATACATAACATTCATGTTTATATTAAATAATTCGCATGTCGGTTCGGATGTTTTCCCCGTTCAAAATGGAAAATCGACTTTGAAAAGCTTAGTAAATGTATTCGAACGTAGTGAACTTTCAAACGTTGCCTCTCTTCCTTTCTAGTATTCCTCGTCACCGTTCGCTGTGAACATGGAGTTATTATATAATTATAACTCCATGGTTGTGTGATACCATTTCGAAACCAACAGGCTGATCTGGAAAAACGGGACATTTTTATGAACACTAAGGTGTCTATTAGCATGTAACATAACGCAAATTTTTCCTGGACCTGGACCCCGACCATGGGCCCTTGGCGGCCAACTGGCCCCAGCCTAAATTTTTTTAAAGTGACAAAGTATCTTGATAATACATACAATTATCATTAGGCCTATGTAGTAAATACGTATAATACATACAACTCATCTTGTCCCAGCCTAAATTACTCGCTTCGCTCGCAAGACTTCGAAATCAAGACATTCTGTCCTGGAAATCGGGACATTTTGATGGACTCTATGTGTCTTTTAGTAAGTGATATAACGAAAATGTTCCGGCCCCTCCGGCCCATGGACCCCGACCGGGGACCCTCGGCACCTCTGGCCCCCAGCTTAAATTGCCCGCTTCGCTCGCAAGTCTGAACTTTGAATTCAATACAGGTTGGTGTGGAAACGGGACCTTTTGACGGACTTTTGTCTTATTGCATGTAAAATAAAACATTTTTTCCGGTGCCTTCGGCCCCTGGACTCCCACCGGTGATCCTCGCCTGCCCCCTGGCCCCAGCCTAAATTTCCTGCTTCACTCGCAAGTCTGAACTTCGAAATCAAGATTTGGAAAACGGGACCTTTATATTTATAAGCTATTTCAATTTATTTTTGTCTACCTCCCAAATGCTGTAATCGGGCATGAAACGTTCCGCCGCCCCTGGACAGCAATAGGGCCCAGGACATTTTTGTTTTATTGTCGCTCTCTGGTGCACTTTTAGAGGGACACATTGGACAAAACAAATGATTTTTTAGCGGTAAAAATAATAGTCTGCCAAGCTAAAAGCGAGAACCGGTCCGGGTGGACCCCCATGGATCCTCGCCGGTAGGCCTACATAAAGGACAAAACATAATGTGAACAATTACACGCATTACAAAATTGCGGTAAGGCCTCCTAAATTCTTTTTTCGGAACTTAGTACATGTTTCATAAATTTGTATTTATAGGTTATGGTTTGAGGAGTGGTGGGTGGGGAAATGCTCGGAATGTCTCGAGACGCTCAGTATTGAAACTCTGATACATTTAAAAATAATGTAGGCCTAAAAAGTTTCAGAATTTAACACAATTGAGGGATGAAAGTGTCATCATTTGAAAAAAAAAAGATCTTCTGCATCATTTGAAAAAAAAAAGAGAACAGTAGGTACGGAAATATTAGAATACTGTATTGCAAATCTAGATACTCGGAAATGGTACTATTTTAAATTTTAAAATGAAGTTGAAATTGTGCTATTTGAACAAAAGAAAAACCCATCTCCTTACCCACCAGCATGAGAAAGACATTTTTAAAATATTGCACCTTTAGATACTCAAGAATAGCAATCTTTAAACGGTTGATGGGCTTTTCAAATTGTTGCAAACGCAATTGAGGTATGACTACGGGATGATTCGGAGACAGACGAACACAAACTCTAATGATCAGTTTGGCTGGAGCGTGAAAAGTTTATATCGCACCTGGAATAATCGGATATGGTACTATTTATTTGTTAAGTGTGTGTTTGTGGCGGGTAGGGAATTGGAAAAGGGGAGGACAACGTAGGCTACCTCAAAAACATCATTGAAAATTTTAGAATGACACTCAAGATTCTCGCTTGGAAATGGCACATACATTTCGAAGCTGATCCACTATATTACAGATTCCTCAAAATTGTCACAAGTTATGAGATCAAAATTTCAGGCAACATAGAACTTGGTCAGGAATGGTTACATGAACAATTTCATTGTCAACAGTTACGCATGAGATCATCTACGCGCACAAATGCGTTTTTATTGAAACGTTAATAACAACCTAACTAACGTTAATAGTTCATATTTGGTGAACATAAACGTCATGTTGA
Source organism: Nesometra sesokonis (assembly GCA_025631205.1). Taxonomy (NCBI): domain Eukaryota; kingdom Metazoa; phylum Echinodermata; class Crinoidea; order Comatulida; family Antedonidae; genus Nesometra; species Nesometra sesokonis. The sequence goes on from JAOTQE010072478.1 coordinate 4,205, forward strand.
CCAAGAACTTCACATCATTCAAAGGGTCTCGCGCGCTGTATTACACGCGCGTACGCGTGCGTTAATATTTTTTAAATACTTAAAATCCAATTCTGATTACATTAGAGACGCACACGTGCGCATTTTTGCGCACATAGCACGCAAAGATGATAGAAATAAGGGTTGTTTTTAATATTGTGAGTTTCTGACATTGTGTTGACACATTCACATCAATTTCAGTCATTTTAGGGACAATAACAATGTGCTAGGGCGCATTAAACTTGCAGTGCGCGTTTTTGATAAAAAACAGTAAAATTATGTTAAAATATGCATATTTTTAACGACTTATAGCTCCCCAGAATGCCAGGTTAACCCCGAATTTTATTGCACATTCTGGAAGCATATGACCTGTAGATAGATATCATGAGCCATCGAGGTTGCCAGTAACTTGTGACGTCACCAATTCATCATCTACATTAAAAACGTGACTTTTAACTATTTACTATAGTTATGTGAGGTTATCTCAGTAATCGCCCGTTTATTTTATTCGAAATTTTGATATTTTTAAGGTATATCTCTTAGTTTACCATTTCCTTTAGTTTAAATTTGGCTGCGCTAAAATAGTTAAATTGTGACGTCATCTACGCACACAAGTGTTTCCTGTACCTTATTACCTAACCAATCATATCTTCATAACAAATTGCCATTTGTCAATCATAGTGAAAATAAACTTCAAGTCCATGTGCACATTTAGGTATCCTAACATCCAGTGTGCGCGAAATGGTGCGCGTGTACACGAGCGTTAAAATATTCTAATGTCAAAAAGAATTTTTAATTAATTAATTTTAATTTCAAATCTAAAATCTTTGAGGCCAAAATTCGGCACTTTGGCCTAGGGTTCGAATTTATATGGATATGATATTCTGAAAGAATATTAATCATAGATATGATTTCATGTATGGCAAATGCAAATATGTCATTGTGACGTCGCCATATTTGCATTTTAATTTAACCTAGTAAAAATTTACGGGTATTTGATCATATTATTTTTCGACATATCTCCCTTATTATTCGCCGAATTTCATTTAAATTTCAGTATGTTAAGGCGGAAGTAATTCTCTTTCTCGAAAGTACATTTTCCCATTCATTTTGCATTTGATTACGTCCTCATAGTGCAAACGTGAATTTAACTAAAAGTAACTGCGGATCAACGAACTCGTCAAAAAAGTGACGAGTTCAATTCTAATTTAAATTATGGCTCTATCAAGTGTTCAGAAGTGGCTTTACGCATTTAAAAATATTTTCAAGTTATCCGATAATATAACGAAATTCAGGTATGTGATGATTTGTAAAAGGAAAAACCGTAATCCCATCATAACTGGGCTACGGTGCGAACTATCACTAACTCTTAGCCCGATTATGAGTTTGAGTGAGAAAGTGTTAGAATGACTCATTAAAAATTAAAAAATTGTACTCTTTCATATGGCCCATTAATTAACGCAAGGCACGAAGAGTTTTTCGACATGGCAAGTATAAAGCCAGGAGATTCTGTTGATCAGAGAAATGGAGACACCAAAAAGGTTACAAACTGAGGGTTTTGCTATCGAATTCACTTCAAAAGGGGTTTCGCCCGAATCATTATTCAAACCCTCCTCACCCCAGTCCACTCCACGGGACTAGGAGGGGTCCCGAAGAAATGTTATAACCTTGGCAGTAATAGGGTTGGCACACCATAAGTTTGCACACCCAAACAGGTATTCGGCAAATATAAGGATCTGTACGAATCGCAACCCCACCATTCGAGTTAATATAGATTTGATAATTTGTACGCCCACCTCTCCATGAACGGGAATGATCCTGTCAGACTTAAAATGGATTATGTTTTTCTAAAACAACATTTAGGTCTAATAGATGGAAAGAGGATGGTGTGGACGCATCCAACTCCCTTTCCGGGTTGGTCACTAGCTTATGTTTTTACCACGATAATTTATTACACGAGAAATAAATTGGGGTGGCTAGGCACACTATTCTCCCCACTCACACCATTTTAAGTTAAAATTATTTTGCAGAAAGGCATTACAATGGTAATTCGCCACATAAGTAATGTAAACCGACATGTTTTGCTAGCATTCAGCTTAAGTTTCAATGCAGACAGCCAGTCACATCAAATAAATGCAACAGCGTATGATTCTATACAACTTTTATTTCTCAAATCAGAAGAGATGCCAAAAGAAACTGCTATTATTAACATAATGTTAACTACATTTGTAAAGCACTAGAGAATAATTACAAATCTATACAAGGACCATACCTTCAAAAAAGATACACCCTAAATTAATAAACCCATAATGTAGCTGGAATCATTAGAATGTAAGGCAACTTCAGATGCCATATCACACAATATAAGCTACATAATAATACACAACTGTTTTTTTTAGTAAAAATATTAATACACACATTTATAAAATTATATCGTATACCATGTAACTTATTTTCTTTTTACAAATACTCAATTTCACTTTACATATTGAAGTAAATTTAGAAAATCATCATATCTGACAATTTAAATGAATAGGACATATTATATCGCCTCCATTTTATTTTATCCGTCTCTTGAAAATACTAGATTAGAAGTACAGAATTACAGTATATATAACGAAATGCTACAGTCTTATACAAACGTCAATTTTGTATACGTTTGTGCTATGGTAGGTTAAATACAGGTCTACTGGTTAGTTTAACGTGGAAGATTGATTGACTTACAGCATGAACTATTGGATATCCAGTATAACTAATTCAGGACAATACTTTTCCAAACGTACCCTAAACACCACAAACTACAGTATATGTTTACTGGCCTGTACAATTATAGTATAAGGACTGACTACTTGGATTGAATTATTATCTAAATTCATAGACTAATTTGCAAAAATATTTGTTCACTATTACCCTAAAATAAAATTATTTCTTTACTCATCTTGAATTCAATAAGAATTAGTATTACACATTTCAATACACCAAGCAATTCATAATCCCAAAAACTATATTTTAACAACGCAGTACACTAATGTGTTTCTATTAATATTTCCTTCATTTAATTGAACAATTTATAATACAATTGAACAAAGAAAAAAAAATCATCACCACCATCAACGGCATCATCATCAGTTTTAACACTAAATTGATTATTATTGGCCTAAAATAAATTGTGTTGCCCAAGGATATTTTTTAAGTTTGTTTGATTGGTAGTCATTTTTTAGTAAGTCCCTCTACTCTATGTAGTAATGCTTTTTATTAGATATAGTCTAATAATAACTTGATGTATTACTTACTTTTCTTGATAATTTTATTTATTTACATAAAAAGTTGAGAGATTAATCAAAATAATTAAAGAAAAGTCAGGTAAGTTTGACTAGGGCAACACAATTTTCTTAGGCACCATAATCAACATTTTAATTTATAATTTTTATTCAGTCTTAGTACAATCTCATGCATGTGAATTGCACCTTTCATAATTAGTTTTAAATTGCTGAGATTGTGCTAGTAATACAGTAAAAGAATTTGCAGCAAAAAAACACTGTTCAACTATATGCAGCAAAGTAAATATGGTATCTCGCTATTCCAAAAAAAAAATGGTTGAACAAGAAAAAAACAAAACAATAACCTTTCCTAAATTAAAATGGTTTACACTAAACACAAATTGGGGAATTAGCAAGTTTTAAAGTAACCAATGGCAGAAAGTAGAGAATACACAAAAACCATAAACGTGCAATTTATGGTGATTAATGTTTGTAAACCATATTTTTACAGAAGATTATCTTAACATATATAACAAATTAAAGTTTGTGTCTACTGCTCCTCATGGTAAGCACATTGTACTTGGATCTGAATGTCACTATTTTGTTAAGCAGGAAGTGCAAACGAATATCACCCTAACAAAAGCATCACATGAAAAAAAACTCATGTGTCTGTTAACTTTTTGCTTTTTCTTTACTTCTCATAAGAAAATCATGACTCCCGAGATAGGTTTGTACTATATAAAATGTTTGATTGCATTAGCTGCAGTGAACACATGCACATAATGGGTGTGTATTGTTTACCAATTGCGGACCAAACAAAGTGAACATTACTGCATGCATTTGCACATTTACAACAGTTACAAATAGCAGTATGTTTCCCTATTTTCTATATTTTAGATTTAATATGGATAAAATGGTAATAAAATGAACACAACATGGACAAACATGAGTATACATAAGTAGGTACCTGAGAGGTAAAAATATCAAACTAAAAATAAAGGGTCACAATTGAATAAGCAGCCTCGAAATAAGAATTCCATTCAAGTGCCACTCAAAAAAGTTCTATCAATTGTGTAACTTATTCGTGTAAGTAGAGCATGTTGATTACAGTTGGAACATAATGGACTTCAAAAGAAACAACTGGGGGCATTATCTTACCATAGTGAACATTGTGTACAAGACCTCTACATTTAACATTAAATCCCTGTCAGTGATGTTGACCTATACTCTAGTATAAGCCCACTAACATTGAACATAGAATTGCAGTCAGTGTGTGATGTTGACATATACCCTAGTACAAGCCCACTAACATTGAATATGAAATCCCAGTGTGTGATGACAACATACCCTAGTGTAGTATTAGAAAACAAACCTTGAACATTAAATCAAGTCATTGTGTGATGTGGACATATAACCTAGTATAAGCCTACTGACATTTAACATTGAATCCCAGTCAGTGTGTGATGTGGACATATAACCTAGTATAAGCCTACTAACATTTAACATTGAATCCCAGTCAGTGTATGACGTGGACATACACCCTATTATAAGTCCTCTAACATTGAATACTGAATCCCAGTCAGTGTGTGATGTGGACATACACCCTATTATAAGTCCTCTAACATTGAATATTGAATCCCAGTCAGTGTGTGATGTGGACATACACCCTATTATAAGTCCTCTAACATTGAACATTGAATCCCAGTCAGTGTGTGATGTGGACATATCCATTAGTATAGAAATCGGAAATACTGATTGCAGACATTTCAGACCGTCAGCTATTTTTATCTCTTTACTCCTGAACCTAACATCCCCTCCCTAACAAACTAACCGTGGACATGGAATCACAGTAAGTTTTGGGATGAGCTTATAACATAGATGTATTATTTTAACGGCTAGATAGTGAACTTCACAAAATACATAGCCCCAAAGTGCAGTTCCATGGAGGCGCCTACTATTGAAAGATATGTCAAAAATCCAACCAATCAAATCATGTTATATTTTTTATTTTTTGTTGGTACGACAAAATTGTGCCATCACTTTCATAAAAGTTTCTGATTTATCATTAATATCAATAAATGTGAAGTAGTTTTAATCAAAATATAAAGTCAATTGACAATGTAAAATATATGTGACATACAGAAATAATTTATATGACAAAAGAATGTTAAAAGTACAATAATTATAAAACAGTTATTATTTTAACTCAAATGTTTGTGACAAAGGCTGACGATCATCAATTGTAGGCGCCTACATGTGACTGAAGTTCTACAGTGTTAAGTTCACTATCTAGCTATAAAAAATAAATCTATGGCTTATACCCAGGATTTGAAAGGTGTTAAGTAACCCATTTCTTGAATAAAACCATTCAAATGTTGGGAGGGTTTACTGTATGTATATGTATATACTGTATGCTACATAAGAATAACATATTATAACCAAACCTGTATCACATGAAAATCAATTAAACCATCTATGATAAAATAGTGTATATTTGCACACAAAAATATCATTTAATATTTATCCCATCAGAAACTGTATTGAGGCCTCAAAATATAATAACAGCAGCAGATTTATAATTTAGAAAAGAAATATTTATTTAAGAATTGTTAAAAGAAAATTAAAATATAGTCTATAATATTTTAAAAGATGTTAAAAACAATACTGAAGAAGCCTGAATTATATTTTAATTTAAGTATTGAATAAATAACTAAATTAACTAACAACAATAATTTTATTGAATCATAGAAATTTAAGATACCACATGTTTTAGAAGTCAAACTATTTCTAAATTGATAATCTGAATGCATTCAAATTATTTTTTTGGCAAATTGAGATTTTATTTACAATTATTTTGACAGATGTTAAAGTAAGAATTTAATCATGTTACTAATCTATCTTTATATTTCACCTGAATACAAACAGAATATATACATACACCTCTGATATCCAAAGGCCAATCTTTCTTTGGAAAATTTAACCGTACATTTATTCCAATCTACAATTTTTTTTTTTTTTGCAGGAAATCATTATCGTTTATTAGTCCTGTTTGCTTTTAAGTAAAAATGAACCCTAAACAGGAATCTAACAAAAAGTCTCTGGGCGTTTTTTAGTAAGTCAACTATTTTCATAACATATACAAATTCACAGATGTTGGTTCCCTTGAAATCAAATTCCGTCGTGTAAAAAACCCAAGTTTCATATTTTGGAATGTTTATAAGAATACATCATTCATTCCTAATCATCACTTCCAAAACTTTAGACAGTATATTTAAAAATTAAAAACAAAATATCTACAATTTTACCAGCCAATTGTAGCCACCATTTAATAAAATAAAAAAAAGTATTACAAGAAATTTTAAGATCATGATGATATATTCGGATATGATCATTGCAACTACATAGAACTATAAATAAATAAACTATAAACCTTGAATGTAGGCACTTATAACATGAGTCAGTCTTACTGAGATCAGGTTGTAGCTTATTACAAAATTTGGTAACAAAATACGATATTACACTACAAGCTGCTGTTAGAGCCTGCAAATTGGTACAGAAAATCACCCAAAATTAGTAAATCTTACTGCATTGTCAAGCTATCGTATATATAACATTTAGCAAACCAAGGACTTCATTTCAGCCATTAATAGTTATTTGTATATGGTAATTTTTTAAGTCTATGGAAAACGTTTTGCATTTCAGCAGGTTTCAGTCCACAACATGTCCAGCACTGTATGCAGAGGTTTCATTCAACAATTCTAAAGGCCAGAATCTCATGTCCCCTGGTACTAGAGCACAATCATTTTATCTAATCATCTCCTATTCCTCGATTATGTATCTTCTTCTTTAAATATATCTGCTAATAACAAGTTGTGATATTATTATAATGCTTTTTCCTTGACATACAAAGCGGTTTTGGATGAACTGTATTCAACGGACTTGTTCTACAATCCACTGGGTCACATTCAGTTGGTTACTGCCGTCCTTGGCGCAAGCTTATCACGTCCAGGTAATAAAAATGAAGCATCTTACCATTTTAAAAAACAACAATAACTCCTGGATTCTTACACACAAGTTCTATTCCTTACCACTGTGCTATCCAGCCTCTATTATATAGGGATAGACCAGGTTCACTCAAAAATGTGATATGTTGTGTTTTAAGTTAAATCTCATGAATGTAAAAAACAGTGATATCTAACTGCTGATGTATTTGCCTGCATAGCCAGACTCCTTTCAAATATCTACATTTCTGGAGGGTAAGAATTGTCTGAAGGCAGTGTTCCTAATCATGTAGAGGACTATATACATCTTGTGAGCTGCACAAACACAGGCTTCAAGATGCTTTTTTATACAAAACAACAGTACACCATCTATTGAGATGCCAATGCCTTAACACCAGTCAGCCATGTAATTGAAATCTTTGAAGATGTCTTGTTCTTCACTACTGACAGGTCTTGCATCTTTTGGAGGTGTTAGAATAGGAATCTCTGATGTGAATTCTTCATCAAAATTACTAACATCTTCAGATGAACGCTGGAAGTAAAATAAACATTTAGGTATTCAATGCCAAAATTGATGTACATCATGAATAAAACATGAGCTGGTAAGTCAGAAAAGGTATAGGGACAATTCTGTCATGTGAGTTTTGGCCAGACTCTTTCTCATGGTGCATGTTATGGAGGGTCGCCACATCTCAGACTGGTATTTTACCATTCCTGAATATCTTTAAAGCCTGTTACCTATTTATATACCTGGGTGGAGAGACGAATTTTGCTACAGTGCTTTGTCACTGACACATGGCCTGAATTTCTAACATATATGCCTCAAATACTTCATTCCCAATGCTAAGGCCTACCTGGCCTACCTCCTGCACCACACACCCTTAGATTTTTACCACACAATCACTCTTGCCACACACACTAATAGCTAAACCAAATCAATGGCATTATCATAAAATGGTTTGTATACTTACAACAGTAGGAACAAATGGTGGTACAAGACGTCTGTAGTACAAGTCTTCCCATTTCATATTCTACAAGAAAAAAAAATTATACTTTTAAGCATTTTGAAGCCACGATTACACGTTTTTTTCTGTTAAAACTAACTGGCAGACATATTGCATTTTCACAATAAAGTTAAGTGGGAACAGCTCAGAAAACTCCAGTTAAGCAACCACATAGTTTTTTACGAAGAAAATTAATAAAGCTAGTTTTACATGACTGGAAAGTTCAATGTGAACACTAATACTAGGTTAAACTTCCCGACTCATTACACTGAGTGACATTCAATGGTCTGTTATGTAATCACACACGAGTTGTAACCTTGGATAAAATGTCCCAATAGTTTTACAAGTTTTAGAAATGATCATGATAAAACTAAATTAAATGTAAAGCAGTTATTGTGTTCGATTTCAGGTAATAATGAAAAATATTGCCTTGGATGAATATTTAGTAAATTCAGAAATCGAATTTAGCCTCAGGAAATTTTTTCATTCACTAAAAAATCATCAGAGACAATATTTTTCAATCATATTTTATTTTTTCAAATAATGTTTCCACAACAAACACAATTACTTACTTATCATATTAGTAGAAAATTTGGATAGAAGGTTGCGGGGCGGGTAATTTGACTAGTCATTTAAAAAGTAATTTATTTAAGGCTATTTTGACAGCCGCTGTATTGTTGTTATTCTACAACACCTACCCTAAAAAACATTTGCTTTTTAATATCTTCTGCATCTCGTGGCCCGGCTCCTAGACGTCTTTCAGGATTGCGCCTTAGTAGCTGAAATAAAACCACAATACTACTATTAAATCAGTTCCATGTATAAATAGCACCCCTTCTGATTTTGAATCTAACTTTGCATATCTAGAATTGTTGGTAAAAAATGTAAAAAAGGTATTTGTACTTATATAGCGCTTATACAAAAATGAGTATGTCTGAAAGTGCTGTGAAGAATTCTAAAAAATTGATCGATCGATCGATCGATCAATCGATTAAATCAAGATAGTTAACAAAGAACCAAAAAGACGATTTTTCAAACTAGTCTTAAAAATGTTCACAGAATTGTGTTCTAAAGTTTAGGAGCTGCAACTGCAAATGCTCTATCACCATACATTTTAAGACAACTGGGAATAAGGGTAAGCAAAACTGAAGAATTGGTTGTCAATCTTAGATATCATTTACAAGATGTAGACCTAGTTTGTATCATATCAGAGATATAAGATGGTCATTGGTTATTTAGTGGTTTGTATGTGATCAGCATAAGTTTTAAAAATGATGCACTGTTTAATAGAAAGCCAGTGAAGTTGACGTAGGACAGGTGTCATATGTTCAAATCTATGGGTATGAGAGACCAGACAAGCTGCCATATTCAATAAAAGTTGTAGCTTGTTTATTTATTTGTCAGAGAGACCATATAAGATAGCATTACAAATATCGAACCGTTGGTCAGTTTCCTTAACTGAATCTTAAGGCTCATATATTACATTATACTGTTAATTATCATTTTAATAACCGACTCTCAAGATGTGCAGTGGCCCAAGTACTTTTAACCAAACAAATACAGTTAACAACTTTGGTCAATATTACAATTTATACACACTTGTTTAAATTCTGGTCATCTGATTGTTAGCAGCCAGTCAATAGTTTCAACCATGCAACTGCAAGCTCACAAGTATTTTATCCTTTTGCAATTACAACAGAGTATATTGCAATAATGCCGAATATTAACAGTTAAACTACTATTGTTGAAGGTGTACATCTTTATTCGTACAATCACTGCCCATGGTGTATCACCTGCTCACTAATGATGGTGAAAAATCCTATTTTATTTTTTATTTTAAGTCAATGGCTAGTAATAATAACCATTGAACAATAATTTGAAAATATTGCAGGAATATATTTTGGCTACAAACTGTAGATTTAAACAACATACAGGAGATGAGGTACTTTAATTTGCAAAATAGGAATACAAAAACAGGGTTGTATCGTGCTATGTTTAAAATTATAGCCCTCAGTGATTTGGACATGCAATATGTCCCTCAACTCTATCTCAGGACATCGTAGTCTCCAGATCACCTTGGGCCATATTTTGAATCATGAACCTCAAGGAAATCAATTACATATTAAATACACACCCTTTTCATGATGGCCATAGCCTCTGTTGATAGGAACCTAGGATAGCGGACTTCATCATTTACTATGCTGTCAAACACTTCCTCTTCATCATCGCCAGGGAAAGGAGACTTCAGAAGTTGAGAAAAAGGTTTAAATTAGAATCATAAATACAGCAAAATTTTAAATCTTAAATAATTATATTAGAATGGTAATTGATGTGTTACCATTCCATTAAAGAAGAATAACTTATAGGTGGATAAAAATATGGGTCTACTAAGAAATTTGAGATTAAACTCATTTTTCTACACCTGGTAGCTACTGAGAAGTATCATGCGTCTCCACATTTGATATTTTGACCCATGCACTAGTTAAGCATCTCAATTTAATTTCAGCCAATGGTAAATTTAAGTACAACAGTACAAAAATATCTTTTTTAAAATTAAAAAATATGATTTCTAACCTATTTTTGTTATACACTAATATACATCCAACAAGAGCAACTCCGTATTAGTGTACCACAAAAATAGGTTTGAAGTCATATTTTTAAACTTCAAAAAGAAATTTTGTACTTTTGTACCAAGAATAAATCACACAACACTAAAATGAACTTATTTAGTGGTGATTGGGCCGTTCACCACAAGACAATCACCTACTCTTTTCTCAATAGCCTTGTAGGTCTACTACCAGTATGCACACAGTTCAGTTTTCAGTTTTTTTTATTGGTATCCACTTTGTTATCAGTGACACACACGGTTTTTATTAGTGCAACCAAAATTAAAATTATAAACAAATTAAGAAACACCCAGACAATAGTGATGGATTTGAACCAGAATCAAATGGTCACCAAGAGTCAGGTCACAGTAGCTTTCACCAGTTTACTACAAACTAATATCAATTTGGTTTGGTTTTCCATACTGCTTGGTTTTAGAGAGTTCATTTACATCGGCCTAATATTTTTTTTTCCCACTCAGGACGGTATCTGACTAAAGTTTGGATTTCTAGGTGATCAGTTTTGGGAGGGTAGAGTGTACTATAAGTATTATATAATGTGGCAATTGAAAATTAACATCAAGTGAGCAAATGATGAGCATGACAAAAGAAATTTGAATGGTAAAATTATTATACATACTTCTCCTACAAGCATCTCATATATGAGAACACCAAGACCCCACCAGTCAACAGCCCTGGTGTATGATGTCTCCGTCAATACTTCTGGGGCTAGAAATTCTGGAGTCCCACAGAAAGTACTGGTTCTGTCGCCAAAGCCCATGTCCTCTTTACATAGGCCAAAATCTGCTATTTTTAGGAAACCTTCTGAGTCTAGTAGTAAATTGTCCAGCTTTAAGTCCCTATAGACAAAGAAAGATTTTGTTAGAATTCTATGCTATGTGATAGATGTTTCATTTTATAGGCCTAGGGGTAGCTAAGGGGGTATCTCACCGTGGCTTGAAATTAGTTCGCAACTCCAGATTTTGCTAATTCCGGAGAAGTCCATGACATCTCCTTAAGTTACGATGTCTCTAAGAGTTACAAGAAATCTCAACGACATCTCTGAGACATCTCCATGAGTTGCAGAGATGTGTCTCAGCTTACGAAAACCAGTGCAAAGTGCCAGCCACGTCGCTGAGACTGCCTGGAAACATCTTGGAGACTCACTGGAACTAAGAAAGGTCTAAGATGTCACAGCGACTACTTGATGACTGTGGAGCGACATCCCCATGACTGTCATGCAAAGTGCTTCTTAACTTCTCCTTGGTGAGAGTGCAAGAAATTTTTAAGTAGGAGATGTCTCTGTGACTTTTGGAGGCATCGCAAAGACATCCCCATTGGTGAGATACTCTCTTCAGGCCTAAATAAAGTGGTCGAGCTGACACAAACAGTAATGAATTCTCAATCCATCGCAACCATTTCATGTTTCACAATGCTTGCCTATTATGACAAATGTGAGGTCTCATGTTAGGAAAATCCAAAATTGAGTAATTGGGTAATTGGTACCTTCTAATAGAGCAAATATGTAAGGTGTCACCTCAAAATGAGTCGCATCGTAGGTGAGATCAAATTGAGATAATCACCAAAATAGGTCTGAAGTTAAGTTTTTGAGAAATTTAGTTTGAATCAATTATGAGTACTATGGTACTTAATTTCATTATAATATACTTTTCAGTTCAGTTTTCATGTAAAAAAGTGTCCATCATGAAGATTTTCTGAGATTTATAGTCATTTAATTGTTTATTTTTCGATTGCTTTATAGATGATTTTCTCAAAACTGTGTTGCCATACATAACAACTTCCAATGCTCATATCTTTGGATCTACTCATCCAATGAATATAATTTAAAGTGTGCATTACAGCGTATATTGTGCTCTATTAGAAGATACCAATAACTCAGTTTTGGGTTTTCCTACCAGGAAACTCATTTTGTGATGAGACCTCACATATAAGCTGTAATCTACACATGACAATCATTGGATAGTATAACCAAAGATAGAGCATTTGAAGTTTTCATATATGGAAACATGGTTTTGAGAAAATTGCCTATAAAGCAATGAAAAAATAAACAATAAGGCAACTCTATAACACATAACAGTAGGAATGGTTTTATTTTGGTGCCTTTAGGCCTAAAACTCCCTTTTCTACATCTTCTGAAGTTAAATTCTTACTGTTTAATTTCAGAATAATTTTATGCAACAAACTATAAAGCAAGGTGAACAAAATTGTGTCTAAAATACATCCCTAAACTGCTGGACGTGTTTTCAATGAAATTTGCCATGTTTACACGACATTTTGGTATGAGTTTTTGCGCAGTTAATTTCATAAATCTAGTGTGCATTCGCTTGATATGTGCACTATAAAAAAAAATGAATGGTTACTTATATGGCTAGTTTTTAGAATTTTCAGGGCAACTTCAAGTATTTCATAAAAATATTCATGATAGTTTTTGGACATTAAAAAAAGCCAAAAACAAGATATTTGGGATAGATTGGCAACACAAATATTTGTTTTGTTAGGTCTTATGTTCTGTGATTTTTAAAGATTTTATTCAGATTATTTAAGATTTCAAGCATGCATGATAATATGGTCTCATCTACGCACACAAGTGTTTCCTGTACCCTATTACCTAACCAATCATATCTTCATAACAAATTGCCATTTGTCAATCATAGTGAAAATAAACTTCAAGTCCATGTGCACATTTAGGAATCCTAACATCCAGTGTGCGCGAAATGGTGCGCGTGTACACGAGCGTTAAAATATTCTAATGCCAAAAAGAATGATATCTACCTGTATACTATTTTATTTTCATGTAAAAACTGGAGTCCAAGCACAACACAGGCAGAATAGAAACTGAAAGAAAACATAAGAAACTGCTTGTGACAATTTATAACTAATGCTAGAAAATTATAAATTTAGAACTTTTCTAATAAGATTACATTAGTTTAAATCATTGCATTAATGCAATGGAAAATTACGATGACGTTACTGCACATGACAGCACCACATGATAAGTCTTTGTTACTAGCACTACCAATACAATTAAACATGACTGTCAATAAACCAAATATATGTAATATTTTTATCTTTTATTTGTAGTTTCAACTGTAGAAGATGGATAAACAGGTTATCAATACCCAATATTTGGTGATCTTTTAAATTCTGAGTCTGTTTTACTGGAAAATTAAGCTTTAAAAAGCCTTCAATAAGATTATTTTAAACCAAACATGACATGACAGTATTTATTTATTAATTTGTTTCTGGAGTGATGCCATTACATAGAATAAAAGCTCATAAATTAATAACTGCAATTTCATAATAGTGAATAATTTAAAACATTCTTTAATCAAATTCTCTTCAAATTCCAATATTTGAAATTAAAAGATCAGTTTTACCAATAATGTATGACAATACATACAAAATACAGAATGCACATTAGTATAAAAAATAACTATAAAGGTAATGTAATCCTTACAGAAAAAAAAAACATGTGACAGAACAAAGCCAAAGGGGCGAAAGAAAATTGAGTTATTTATGGATTAAGAAACCAAGCATCCTTAACATGCAAAAAAACAGTTTCTAACAATGTTTTCTTGCGAAGTTATAAATAATTAAAGTTTGAACAATTAAAACTTTGAGAAAACCTCATTTAAAAATCGCTTATCAGTATACATTGACTAATATAAGCAGGGTCATTTTAAAATTGCATTTTTTAAACATTTTTTATCATGTGGAAATTGTTAATGTAGTATGAAAATTCAGTGTTTAAACTATGTTTTTGAAATATAACACAATTTGAAAAAAAAATACCATTTTTACATTTCTGATAATTGTTGAAAACTATTTCTACGATTTTGGCTTGGCCATGCCACATATTCAGACTATGGCAGTTAAAAATTATTAAAAACTGATATTATAAAAGACTTGTACATAATATAAAAGTCAATTGTAATATACAAGTCAAAAGGGGCATAAAATTATTTAACAAAATAAAAATGTGGCAGAACTGTAAGCCAAATGAGGGTTGTCACAAATCTAGTTTTCAACAATAGGCAGAAACAACAAATTGTCAATTACCAATTTTCAGATATATGATCAAAAAAATGTTTAAAAATGCAATTTAAAATGACCATGCTTAGCCACGGATACTGATAAGCAATTTTCTTAAAACTTGCATTCTACATGTTTGAAATTTGATTGTTTATAACTTCACAAGGAAACACCATATGAAACTGATATTTTGCAAATTAAAAATAATGTGTCTATAATTTATATATTTTCAATTTTTCGACTTAACCCTCCTTTAGCTTGGCTCTGCCATAAATGTTAACATACAACAAACAAAAACAAAAGTGATTACAATTTTTAGGTAAAGAATGTAAAATAATTTGGCCTACTTTTAAGTTGAAAGTGTTAAAATGGTTGATAAAATTAGTAATATAGGAGTAGCAATACCTAATAGTCATATTTAACCCTTTGAAGTCATGGGCTGTATCCCATACGGCCTAATTTACTGCCCCAGGATGCGTGGGCCATATACAGTACGGCCTTGGCTTTTAACCAAATTAAGAGCAGTTATACACACGCTAATCACTTTTTCGTAATGCTGCCCTCTATAGATAGGTAATTTGAGGTAATTTCGCGATATTTGGCGAATATGGCACGCCCAAGTGGTCAAAATGGCATAAATTAAGCAATCTGGGTATATTTTAGGAAAAATGGGGGGGGGGAAGGATGTTGATCTTGGTGAGGATATAACAAATTTTAGTCCAATGGTGAAGGCACTGCTTCTAGCAGTTACACCGATGATTTCATACTTAGATTGGAGTTACATTTTTTTCTACTAATTTATAGATAAAAAATACCCTTTTTAGACTTCAAAATTGCATTTTTTGAACACGTGACATTTGCCATAGGTCAAAAGGTCAAAAATTTTTATTATTTTTGGGAAGCCCAATACCTATACTATAACAATATATATAATATTTGATGAAAGTTACAGTCATAAAAATGTAATTTTCATTTTCCTAAATTTATTAAAACCCATTTAAAAGCTCCGGGGACCTGGGACTTCAAAGGGTTAATAGTTTACTTGTTTCATGAGGACATCCATGACATGGGGTCTTGGTTGGCATGCAATAAACCAAGTACAATCACTGTCTGGTTATTACTGATTAAAATACATCAAAAGCTTTTTAAGAAACTTTAATGTTGACACTTACACTGTGCGTGTCTCTGAGAATACGTCTGTGTGTATGTGCATCATCAGATCACCACCGCATGCGTACTCCATTACAAAGCAAACGTGTTGCTCTGTCTGAAAACATGCAAACAGATTGACAAGGAATGGATGCCTATTGGAATTGGCCGTCTCAAAGATCCGCTTCTCACACAGCAAACTGAAAATAAAATTTGTCAGTTAATTAATGAAATGTAAATAATATTGAAGGTAGGGGAATGAGCTGCTAGGAGCCCACCCGTACTAAACCTCTGCATTGTGGTAGGATATTCAACGTAGTTGAGCTGTTAGGAGCCCACCCACACTGAGACTCTGCATTGTGGTAGGATACTGAACGTAGTTGAATGAGCTTTTAGAAGCCCACGCACACTGAGCCTCTGCATTTTGGTAGGATACTGAATGTAGTTGAATGAGCTATTAGAAGCCCACGCACACTGAGCCTCTGCATTTTGGTAGGATACTGAATGTAATTGAATGAGCTGTTAGGAGCCCACCCACACTGAGCCTCTGCATTGTGGTAGGATACTGAACGTAGTTGAATGAGCTGTTAGGAGCTCACCCACACTGAGCCTCTGCATTGTGGTAGGATACTGAACGTATTCGAATGAGCTGTTTAGAAGCCCACACATACTAAGCCTATGCATTGTGGTAGGATATTCAATGTAGTTGAATGAACTGTTAGGAGTCCACTCGTACTAAGCCTTTGCATTGTGGTAGAATACTGAATGTAGTTGAAGCTGTTAGGAGCCCACCCGTACTAAGCCTCTGCACTGTGTGGTAAGATACTGAACGTAGTTTTCAATTTCAATTCAATTCAATTTTGGTAGGATACTGAACGTAGTTGAATGAGCTGTTAGGAGCTCACCCACACTGAGCCTCTGCATTTTGGTAGGATACTGAACATAGTTGAATGAGCTGTTAGGAGCCCACGCACACTGAGACTCTGCATTTTGGTAGGATACTGAACGTAGTTGAATAAGCTGTTAGGAGCCCACCCACACTGAGACTCTGCATTTTGGTAGGATACTGAATGTAATTGAATGAGCTATTAGAAGCCCACGCACACTGAGACTCTGCATTTTGGTAGGATACTGAACGTAGTTGAATGAGCTATTAGAAGCCCACGCACACTGAGACTCTGCATTTTGGTAGGATACTGAACGTAGTTGAATAAGCTGTTAGGAGCCCACCCACA
>JAOTQE010072479.1:0-16792 GCA_025631205.1 Nesometra sesokonis
AGAGAGTTTGATCAATTTTACCTTACATTATGTGTACATTCCCATTAGAGAGTTTGATCAATTTTACCTTACATTATCAAAAAAATGTAGGGTAATTTTTGAATGAACCACCTCACTGGCTTATCACATTAAATGTTTATAAAGGATAGGAATAAACTGTACAGAAGAGCAATCAAGTGGAAACTAATCCAAATATCCCATGTGATAAGACTTAACAACATTTTCTAATGGGGATGTACACCTAATGAATAGACCTACATTTTACTGTATAAGGTGCCTATATGTGAACGGCTAGGGTAGAGGGGGAATTCATGTATTTCAGCAAAAACTTGGCTGTGTATTTTGCATCATTCTCTGATGGAACTTCTGATAACATAACATCTGATGACATTTATATAGTAAATATTAAGTTGATATAACCTTCTGAAACACTATGTAATTACCTTGATTTTTTTTTGTTTTTTTTTTGTTTAAAAAACCCTCATTTTAAGTTTTTCTCATCCTCAGTTTGTTCTTATTTGTAATGCAATTTCAGCCTAATTTTTCTTATAAAGTGTGTTCTTATAAACAAAATGTGTATATCTCTCTTCTAAAGTAATGTAATTCGTTAAGATCCAGTTTGTTTATAATATACATGGATCACCATCTAAGCTATGGAAAATCCCCAACCTAATCTAATTAAAGATTACTAGGAAGAACCATTAAGTGCCAGACTTGTTACAGCTGCTCAAACTCTTTTTGGCGAGCACTTTATTTACAGTGATAATTAGAATAGAACATTGATTAACCAGATCTTACACCAACTTAGGGGCGGATCCTGGATTGTATGAAAGAGGAGGCACACTTTTTCTTAGAGGTGGGCGGGTGAACAAGTTAAAATTTGCCAAGCAAAAAAAAGCTTATTTGTATTAGGCAAAATGTTAAAAATATATACTTCTTAAGCATTAGCTCATGAATAAAATTCAGGAGGAAGGGTGGTTTTTATTTTTTAATTATTTCAGTTTATTTTGATACGGTCATTGCCATAGATTGGTATCATCTTTAATCACTGGATCAATGACTTTTTTTTACCAACCTTTTTATGATTTCCAAACAAAACAACATTAATAAATACCTAATGATGCAAATCTGCCCCTGCAACTAATAATCAATTCTTGTCTCGTCTTTGATGTGTTTAATATTTTGTCACAGTTCATACAATATTTTTTGGTATCACACTCAAAGGCATTCAATATTATATCGTATGCCTTTGAGAAGAATATAAACAAATATTGTACGAGCACCAGCAAAATACTGTATTGTACAAGTTCATCTAGACTAGCACAAGACCCTTGAAAATAAGGCATCTAAACTTACATGTACTGCAAACTTATCCTTGGCCCTATAGTATCGTACCAAATTCAATCTGCCTAGCTTTCAAAATTGTATATCTAACATAGGGTATCCTTTGGCTGCTGCATAAAATCACTAACCATTTGCCAAGTTGCCAATGGCTATTGGAATTCTGATTTAGCCAAAATATAAATGACCACTCTCGCCAAATTGGCTAAATGCAAATCCCAAACAACTGTCCATTTTACGGTCATTTTTAATTTATTAGTTTTTATCCATCTTAAAAATTTGCCTAAAGAAATTATAATTTCGCTAAAAAAATTGACAACCTTCAGCCAGTTTTGCAAAGAAAAAATTGACCCTAGGTTTCAAATAAACTATTTATAATATTAACCTAGTTGAGTAAATTTAGTACCTATTGAATGAGGATGTTCAATGACACGGAACTTAAAATTTCAACCGTTTACACTGCCACTCTAGGTTCCTCACGGAAGCATCCTGGAAAGGATTGAAGCTGAATGCGTTCAACTTCACTGTCCCGCAACCGTAACGAGACGTTTCAACCAGAGATGGATTTTTAACATTGTTGACACTATAAATCGTTTCTGCAATTGTACGTTCCAGGACACCCAATATTCTTCCAATTGCAGGACGATATCACAATTGTGTTGGAAGTGTAAAAGGGGTAATAAAGTGAATCATCATGTCTTTGCACACATAAACAATCAATGCAGAATCAGGTGACTGGTGGACAGCATCAAGAATAATAGGGCGTGGCTTATTTAGTCAATATACTATTTGTCATTCTAATTTATCCGCCTTGCTTAACTCGGACATATTTTTTTATACCGTACTGTGCATAAGTGATGTCTAAATTTACTATTGCTATTAATTATTATCATTATTAATTATTATTAAATAGTATTTGTTTGTGAAAAAAATTTATATAAATTAACTTTACGATCAGCCATCTTGAAATGAGCGTGGGCCACATAGCTTAGCTTCTCTTTTCGTTCATGTATGACTGTCAAGGCTTGATGTATGCATCACTAATCTAAACAATATGAAGATCATTGAATATGCAGAAGATACAAGATAAAGCCAAAAAATATACTTGATAAGCATCAACACATGAATAAATTTCACTCATGAACTCTTATGAAATATTTAAATTTCACAAAGGTATCTGTTTGACATGAATATGACACATCAGCTTTTGTATTGGCAGATTTTGAGAAGTCTATCCTTCTCTTCTCTTAAACAATTTTTGAAAACCCCCAAAAAGTAACTGCTCGTTAAAATTAATTTATTAATTTTGATTTGTATATTATCATGAGAACCATTTGATCATTAATGATTTCTAAATTACTTGCACAATATTTTTTATATTGTAAAAATCTTACTTTTTGAAAATCAATCCAATTCGGAAATAAAGATTCAATTCATTCGAAGTGAACCCACCTCTCAAACTGGGCCGTCACTTGTCCCACTTATCATTAGTCTTAAATGTTTGTTTTTATGCAAAAAAAACCCCCCTTAAATTAAAATCAATTAAACATCGAAACATATCTCTCAGAATGCAGGGGATTACAGTTCTGACCATCTAGAAATACACCTCCGCAGGGAATTTCCCGGACCTCCGTCATTGCATACTTTATGGCACACCTCCCCATCTGAAAAACATGGATATGCCCATTTTAGATGAGCCTTGGAAGGAATTGTTCGTCGTAATCTGTTCTTATTAATACTTAATATGCTAACCTAAACAATGCAAACATCATTTATTATGCATAAGCCACAAGGTAAGAAAGGTCATTATGGCAATATGTACATATTATCAAAATGAAATGTATAAATCAATTATAATCATTTTGTTAGCATTAACAGTTAGCATATTTTATTGAACAATTATTCATAGATTTTCATATGTACTTATAGATCTTTCTATCTGTTCCATAAATTAATATCGGAATGTAAAATCGTCTATTTAAACATGTACTCGTATGTTGATAATCACCAGCTCCACAATCTTTTTAAATTAGGCTAAATAAAAAAAATATACTTGTTAAGCATCAACCCAAGAATAAATTTCAGCAGAAGGGCAGTTTTTATTTTTTTCTTATTTCAGTATATCAGAATAAATTTATCTCATCACAATTCGACCACCAATTTTATTTGATCCACAATTTTTTTATGACTATCAAAAAACTTACATTAATAAATATTTAATGATACACACTTTTCATTAACAAATAAGGTACTATGAAACCTAAACTTACAAAATCATACATTTACCACAAGTTATCGTAAAAAAGTCAGGTGGCTAGAAATTCGGGGAAGGGTGGTGATGCTCTAAAATTGATTTTTTCTCTGGCCTCAGGTAAAAACCAGTTATCTATGATGAAAGAAAATTTTTGTACTAATCACTTTCTTTTCCATGCCAATTTAAATTTGACTTTTTTAATGGTATACATATTTGTGAATTTACAATATTTAAAATTTAGTTCAACACATGCGATGGGTAAAATCTAACTGAATAATCTCGGAATTGTTCTTAAAGCGTGATCAGAGGTTTTAGTGTTAATGGGAAAATGCATAACATTTGCAACATGATGAACAAAGGAGATCGGTGTTCAGCGGTATGTTTGTTTTCTCAATGCTTAAGTATTCCTGGTTTACCAGCCATCTCCAAGTTCACAATTACAGAGGTCAAGTTTCGCATGAGAGTTTAAAGATCAACTTTTAAATTCTGTTAATGCCAACTCACACCAAGATAAGGCATAAGAAATGTTGAGTAGGTATCTTGATGTGCACTGCATATTTTGGTAACACTTTTTTATAAAGCGCACCCTACCTAAGGCCCCATAAAAATAATCATTAGTTTATCACCCTACCGAAGCATAAAAACTGATGAGGGCAGAAGGTATATGAAAAGAAAATCAATGCTGCTGAAACTCTCCTCACCATCTCCATATTTATATTTTATTACTAAAGAAATGTTTAACACTTATACTTGAAATGTGTTGATTGTTTAATTAAGTAGGCCTGTAAATGAAATAATATATTCAGGTCCAAAGCAAATTATTTGCCCAAGGCTTAGCAATAGCAAGGCTCGAATTTGTGCTTTGTAGGGGCAAGGCCATTTTTGGCCTCTTCTGGTGTGATAATAATATAAAGAGGGCACCAGAGGCCATTTTGTACAAATTGTATCTTTATGTTATAAGCCGGGCACTCACTGCGCCTTGCGATGGTCGTACGACGGTTGCACGACTAAATCGTCGCTCTCTATGTGTGCGATTTCCAGACGCGATAACAGTCTTCTACTCATCGGCTGATGGTTTTTAAAGTGATTGCCCTGTTGAATCACTAAAAAGCCGTCGGCCGACGAGTAGACAACCGCCATCGCGTCTGGAAACCACACACACAGGGAGCGATGGCTTAGTCATGCGACCGTAACACGACGCAGTGAGTACCAGGCTTTACTGAGAATAAGAGGAACCAAATCCAAAGTGGCCTTAATTATTTTCAATTTTTAAGTCACTGAGGCTACTCGGAGGCAAATGGCCTTAGTGCCTTGGTTAAATCCGAGCCCTGCAATAGTAAGTATAGGTCTACCATGCCAAACTGTGTAGAGGTCGGTATCAAGCAATCATGCCCATGTTCAAACATAAATTTCATTCTCGCTTGCGCAGTGGACTGTTTTGAATAGATTTCACAGCCCAACCCTGCTGATGGTCGTCCTCATTGTAACATAACCTGCAAAAATTACTATTATTAAGGATTCTCACTTCGCATTTGTCCATGGTATATACCTTGTGTTTTAATCATGTTCCATCCGAAACAATCCATAAAAAGTCATACCTTTTGGATTAAAGAATGTTTTCCCTTTCTTTAGTTCTTTAGCCCACATAGACAGGCTAGCTAATGATAAAAATGATAATTAGAAGTTTTACGTCAGGAAGATTATATGAAATGTACAGAATATTCAGCACATTGCACGTCAGATTTGGGCGAACAATTATTCTACTATAAAATGTTTTGTAAATTAAGTTCTAAGTGGAGAAGAAATATCACTTATCCATAGTAATGGTATGCAGTGTGCAAACAAAATTTGTCCTCGAAATCCCACCTTTATTTAGTCTCTAGCAGGGAATTTCCCTAAAAATATGTTACCACATACTAAGGTATTTTAATAATTACTATTAAGTTGGCTTTTAAGAGTTAAGTGATAATTGGTCAAGGATTACAACATATTAATTACAATTACAGTTATGAAAAAGAGAATCTTGTTTTTAAACCCATCACTCATATTAAAGTAATTAATTAGCCACAATTACAATTAAGAAAAGCTATTCTAAGACCATCCCAGACATGGTAGACATGGACTAAACCATTAATTCATACAGGGTTATCGTTTTAAGTCATGTCCATGTCAGCCAAGCCCATATTTGGCAGTTAAGTATAGATCTTTACAAAATGTCGATTGAGACTGTCTGTCGATTGAGATAGTCTTTTCCTAGTGGAGATAAAAAAAAAATCGAACAAAAATCGTTTTTTTTTTTTATTTATTATATTCTGACAGTAGAAACGGGACCAGTTCGAAAAAACTGATTAAAAAATACCGATTAAAAACATGCTATGAATTGAGGGCAAATAATTGCCCTTTTTAGCGGAAACGCAAAAATACTGATTATTATGTGACCTCGGTCAAATCACAGGCACACCAAAACAATTAGCCTAGGCCCTAGGCCTAGCCTCGCTTGTATCGAATGTTAACTTTCATAGTATCATCAACAAGAAAAATTCATATTATCGTGTCGAATTGAAAAATAACATTAAAAATCCGTCCATGGGCCTAGTATAACATTCGTTTCGTTCACCAGTCCACTGAAACAAAATAAAGCTAAGCTTAGGCAGCCACTCATCTGCTGCTTGGCCTGAGATCGTTCATGCTGCTGCAATGCGCCTTAGCATGGCTTAATCATGGCAAAATTATCATTATCATGTCTTTAATGATATTTAAAAGTACATGGCTGGTATTTGTTTTTTAGGTATTAAGAACATTGCTAAAATGTTCTCTTCTTTTAAATCAGGTCACAAGAAAAAAACTGGTAAAACTTCGGGTTGTAACAAACTAGCAAGTGAATCCCATCAACTCTATACCTGCCAACTTTTTTGGGCTCCAATGCGTGAGACAAACCCCGGCACCACTACCTGGGCCACATCCTCTCCCATTTTGATCTGGCGAGCTAAAAAAAAAAAAAAAAAAAAAAAAAACCTCGTCTGACATTTTCTGGCCATTTCTGTCCAAATTACCGCTGTTTTGGCCCAGCTTTTACCGTATTTTGCTCTATATTGTGTCATGCATGGGAAAAACTATTGATATGGCAGTTTTTGAGTGAGAATTCTGCTAATGCGTGAGATAAATTGATTTATGCGTGAGACGTCAAAAATACGCTCCAATGCGTGAGACTCACGCTTAATGCGTGAGAGTTGGCAGGTATACAACTCGTTACAAAATCTAGAGCTCTTCATTTATGGGGAATGTTGATGTAATTATCAACTGGGATGGTGGTGATTTAACAGATTTCACTGAAGAGAAAAACAAGCTGTAACATGGGTAAATTGAAGGACACTCATAAAAATACAAATTAATTTTAATCCATTATTATTTTCAGAAGTAGCTTAGGACTTGCAGAATGGCCCGATGACCACAAGGCAACCAACAATTTCAAGGGGCAACCAAAAATTATTAGGGTGTGTACCGACAGGCAACCAGCTCTTGGCTCATGCTAACCGATCACGTTGCCATGGCCTCAGTAAACAAATTGGGAGCTTTGACTAGACCTAGCCCTAGCGAAAAAGAAAAAGCAATACTTCTACGAATGAATGTCTTCACATGAAGCCGGAAAGCTATTGCCCAGACCCAGTACAGTTCTAACCTTTGTGAATTTTTTATAGAAATATTATAATCATTATAATGAATTTTTTCAAAAACTGGAGGGCAACTATAAAACTGTGAGGGCAACTGAATTTTAAACCTTGGTTGCCTGGATGGCAACCAAAGACTACAAAATTCTGCAAGGTCTGTAGCCCTTTAATAGAACTCTCAGAATTTTGAAATATTTATTTGCTATTTGAGCAAGCTACTTGAAATATGGTTGCCGCAAAACCCTTTCCTATATGGAATAGCCTTTACAAATGTGGAGAATAGGAGGCTTTCAATTAATTGAAACAGTTGCCAACCAGGCAACATGTTATAAAATTATGGTTGTCTAGGGCAAGCAATTGGTTGTCCTAAAATGTTTGGCAAGTCACTGAGCTAGCAATACTTTGGAAATCAGTTTTTTTATCATCATCATACAATAGCACTGACAGTTTTTAATAAACTGTGTTTCATTTTGATGCATTGGAAACGGCCGTTTTTTAATGAGAAACGTGGAACAGGGTTGAGAATTTGGATTTTCTATCGAATGGGCTTGAGAGTCTGCATCTTTATTTTGTGCTAGAACAACGCGGAGAATATGAGCAGTTACTTTTCCCCACTCAGTGATGCAAGAATTTGAATCTGAATACGCCCTTTATATCATGCAGCAAACAGATGTTGCGCCAATGATTGGGATAAAAATGTGAACAGCACTGAAATTGGTCAAATCATTATTATTATTAAAAAAATATTTGTAATTTGGTTACAAAACCAAAATTAATTAGATTTTAACCACAAAACTCAATTCTACATATTTAAATTTTACTTTAATAATCATCAGCATTATTTCTCTATAAATAATTAAAGAATCTATATTAAATTAGATAGACTTTTCGAAATATGAATCCAATATATTAAGAAATTTATTGAATAATAAAATTAATCTTGTAATATTAGACGTCTTCAGTTTATAGGCAAAGAAGGCTCACTAGGCAAAAGGTTCACTAAATTAATGTCAATTATGAAAGCATCTCAAAGAGATGAAATTAACACCACTGTGTTGAGATTGAATATTACATCATCAGGATTCTTCTACTTTTGTTAATAAGCAGTTCATGCGGCAGGACAGGCAAGCTAGAGGACAGTGTTCTGTACTCAATGCACCGTGAAAACATAAATGAGGTTTGCCCTACATCTTACTGTCGACTAAAACTGGGCACTCGCTGCGTCGTGCGACAGTCGTACGAAGGTCGCACGACTAAACCGTTGCTCCCTGTTTGTGTGGTTGACAGACGCGATGTCAGTCTTCTACTCGTCAACCCACGTTTGTTTTTTTTTTAGTCATTTCCCTGTTGAATCACTAAAAAAAAAACGTCGGCCGACGAGTAAAAGACCGTCCTCGTGTCTGGAAACCACACTAAGAGGGAGTGATAGTTTAGTCGTGCGACTGTCTTCAATCGCATGATGTAGTGAGTACCCGGTTTAAAACACATTATTTTACTGAAAACATCATTGTTGTTTTAAAAAGCTTATAAAATGTTAAAATGATGTAAAATGTTTCGAAAATTTCACTTTTTAAATTAGAATTATATAGGGTTATTTAGGAATAGTACATGTTTAGATGATGTTACAGTGAATTGCAAATGTTAAACTCTGAAATTCTACTAGAGACAGGATGGGTGGGAGTATGAGCCATGTGCAGTATGAATATTGGTGGTGAATTCTCAACTCAATTCACTGCACCGTGCCGCCGCAAAAATAGGAATTACGAGCGCAGCGCTACTTCTATGACTTGACTTTTTAATGCACATGCGTTGAAACTGTGAAATGGGATATTTCATTGACCACAGCGTTCCTGTCCTTGGGAGTAAACTCTGTAATTATTGGTGTCTAATATAGAAAATCACTTCATTCATTTCCCTCAGCCATCAGGGAGAAGAAATAATGCTGGGCGGAGCCACGCAATATACTTTTAACCCACACTAAAGCTTTTTATGGCATTCCACCCAGTCTAATTTCCAATTCGCACCTACCCTATATTAAAACAGTTTTTATTTATCATGTACTCTTGAATTTGTCTCTCTGGAGAGGGTATTGCAATGAGCTCCATCCGTCTCTCTGTCTACTTCAATATATACATTAGGCCCATTTACTTACAGATAACCAATTTTTAAACAAGGTTGGAATCAACCAACTGTAAATATTTTTCTAAGCTGTAATTGCTTGGGAAGTTGTTTGGAATCCTTATTTGATTTTAAAATTACTTTTCTTGTCGACGAATGGTTAAACTAGAAGGACAATTTTTTGTAGAACTTTGACTAATTTAGCTTCAAAATGAACAGCTAAAATAAAGTTTGATGAGCCAAAAGTTGCAAAAAAGTGAGTTTAAAATTCATTATTTATTTGGCTAATTTGGAATTTAAAAATTAGCCAATTCAACTTTGGCGTAAGATTTGGCTATTTGGCTAGTGGCAGTTTTAACCCTGGTCGGCAGATAGTTAAGCTCAATCGGCAGAGCATCAAATCTGTACTCTGGGAGAAAATTCAATCTTAATTTTCAGACGGTAATTCCATTTTATGACTACTACTTAATTAGACGGGTAATTCTGGAGCTCCAAACAGAGCTAAAATTTGTGAGTATCCTTTAATGTTTATCATAACGGTAAATGAAAGTACAAGACATCGGATTGAGTGCGAAGAAATAATGTCACGTTCAATACAAGAAGTTATTCAAAAAATGCATAGAACATACTTTGAATCTTTTCAATGTAAAGCTTAGCTATAGTATTTTTGTATTCTACTTGACAATTTATTAATTTAAAGTCTATGGGCATGTTCAGCTTCATGGCTTATAAGAAGCGTAAGCAAGGCATGAACTAATATGAGCAATTTTCAAGGCGTTTAGTTACAAGGCGTTGCGTAAGTGATAAGCAATTTTTTAATTGCTGCCAGTGCGTTTTTCTATGACCAGTCACACGTGATTAATTGGCCAATTCAGACCGATTGCAAATTTTGATTGGTCAATGCGTGACGCAACAACAAAATCATTCTTTTTTATTTTTTAATTTATTTTCTTCTTTATTGTATCTAAAAACAGATGCATAGCTCCATAGCTCACATTAGATTTCAGTTTCGGTGCCTAATTACATAATTAAATAGGTTTAAAAATGTAATTAGGCACTGAAACTGAAATTCACCTATATTTCACACTTAATGTCTTCTAACTCAAAAACTACTTGAGTGCCCATCTTCAAACTTTCAGCATGATACATATCTCCCAAAAGTTTGAAGGAAAACAAAGGAATATTTTTATTTTATTCACTAATTAGTCGCCTGAAAAAAAAAACATTTTTAGTGGGAGTTTCATATGGTGGCAAACCAAATTCTAATATCTGAAAAAAATCCAAGAGATAGAGAAAAATTCTTGGTTGATTTGACAGGGAATTACGCAGTCAACTTAAAAAAAAAACAAGTCTAGACCAATGCAAAATATTCAAATTATACAAGGCGTTTTTTCTAACACAATTCATATCAAAAGGACTAAGTGTGACCGAAGCAATTGGATACCTTAATGTGGAACTTAATCAAAATGTTATTATTATAAAATTACTAATTTCTGTTTAAATCTTAATGGTTTATTGCATTGTCTACTAGGCTGATTATTCTTTGTTGTCTCCAATATTAAAAAACGCAGTGTTAGGTATTCGATATTATTTAAGCTATATTTTAAAGTTTGGCTGTAAATTTGTCGACGTCTGCGAGAAACGCAATCAACCATAACCCAGGAGAGCAAAATTCCCAGCCGGATGGGCGTGTTCTGGGATTCAAATTTAACAAACAAAACAAAAAAGTTATTTAGGATTTTTTTCGATTATTTTATGCTAGTTATCTGCATTTTGCCTGATTCTATTCCTGGGGAAAATGTGTACAGTCAGACCAAAACCAGGCATTCGGCGGCAGGGAGAGATTTGTGTAAAATGCTTCTGAATGTGTAAAACATGTATTTTGACACTTTTTACATTTTCATCTTATGTTATGGGAAATTTATCATAGATTTCCAAGATGTATGTAATTTGATGCAATTTCACATAAAAATTGGTAAAAATTACAAAAAACCTGAGGCCTGTATTTTTGTATTTTGTTTAGTTCCTAGTGGAAACAAAAACAGTTTATTTAAATGTCATAATTAACCATTTTATTAAACTCCGATATTAATGAAATTTTTGCAGTTTATGGAGGAATAACTATTTAATAAGTGGTCAAAATTTCAAGGTCATAGCTTATCTCGAAGATAGTTTATTGAAAGATACAATGTACCCCTATGTAGTACCAGCACATTTTAAACTTCCTTTTTATTGAACTGTTGTTTATCTTTGTTTGCCAATTACTCTGTAATTAAACTCATTTGTACTACAAAAACTTAAAATTTCCGATAAATTTCAGAGGCGGAACATGTAATATAAGAGGGGTGCATATTTACTTTTGACGATATTTAAGGGGAAGCACGTCTGATGAGCCCCCTTTAAATCCAACCCTGATGTTTGCTCTAAAAGTTGATTGATAATTCTTTGCAAGCAAGTTGTACCTCAGTTTGGTTATATCTTGTTCATATCTTGTTCAAAACACAAGTTGCTTCTTTCATTTTTCCATTTTTTCTTAATAAACTTCCTTCAGCAATGTCCATTCTCTTTTCACACAAACATATTTATCATAACTACAACCTACGAAACATAACGAACCCTCGCTTACTTAACATCCCTTTAGTCAAACTTAAAATTGCTGAACTTAACATCCCTTTAGTCAAACTTAAAATTTCTCAACACTTTATATCCGTCTCTGGACCACGCTTTGAAATGTTATTAAATGATCAATTAAAAAATAGTATATCTCTATCTGTATTTCGTACGAATATTAAGAAGCACTATATTTCTTTTTATAGTAATTAATTAGCTTTCTTTTTGACTGTTTTTTTTTCTGTTATTTTATAATTCATAATTAAATGTTTTTGTATTATTATTTATATATAGGGTCATCTCGTGACAAGTTCGCATTTCTAGAGATGACCCCGACTTAACTTGCTATTTTATGTATGTATTTTATATATTTGATTATATTGGTCGAAATAAATGTGTTTATGCATTTGTCTGTTTCATCTTCTGTGGTCCAGTTTGATATCTAGTATTCATTGATAAACATCTTTTTTCTTTGCTTCTTTCAATCCATAACTTCAATTGTACATTATAATAATGTCAAACATTTATTGCCAATAAATATTACTTCAATTTTTCCACCATGAACATCTGCAAGTAATCTAAAATATGACCAATAAATTCAACTCTAAATTAAAGATTTAAGTCTATTTCCCTTTTGAATAAAAACAGATAAATTCTCAACATGTGAGATTGTCATCAAATTGTCAGAGAATTCAATTCAATTCAGTGCAATATTTATTCATCAACTGACAGATTTGCCAGTTATTTCGCCTTGAAAAAGTTTGTTGCAGACAGCTGAGTAAATCACTAACGACTCCCGCACACGGTGCGCCGTTGGCACGAGTAGCTGTTAAATATCAAACAAGGTTAAAAACCTTGCGCTGCTCCATTGGCACACGTAATCACACATAAGCCACTGGCGTGCAGCGGTGGTACGAGTGACTGTTGGCACGCGCCATTGGCTTACGTGTGCGGTGGCCTTAAAGCTAGCACTGGCAAATGGTTATTTTTCCAGAGTGAAATGTTTCCAGTAAAACTGACAGAGCTAGTTTGACCGGTCTCGAAAGTACAATGTGAACAGCCAAAGACCTTGGTGCCCCTTATTTTCAGTAATGTATTTGGAATCATTCAAGTTAGGTATGATCTTATATAAGGTATCTAGCGTTTTCGACGAAATATTACTTTTATATTTATAGTATCCCATAATGCTGTATAGGGTGTAGAGACTATGATACAAATAAAAATATACGAACAATAAATAAAATTACCTTTGAATACGTTTCGGCCGTACCGGCCCTTCTCAATTCAGGTATTGGTCAATCAAATTGGAATCAAATCTTACAAATGGCCCCTGTGCCTTATAGTCTCCCTTAAAATCAAACCAAAAATGGCATTGCTCTTTCAAAGCCCAAATTCAAGGCATGTGAGGACAACAAAACTTTAAACTTGCCCAAAGGGCAACCAAATATTCCAAAATTCTGCGAGACCTGAGTTTGCTTTGTTCCTTTGTTGCTAGCCGTAACAAAAAATGAGGTTATTCATTGTCATGGAAGGCAAGCTGCTGATATATACCTAAGCTTACAGTGTTGTATCTTGATATTCATACTGCCTGACTAAAATAAATCAGAGGATCTTTCAATAGATCAAATTATGGGTTAAACAAATTTATCAGTTGAAATCGGAAGTTTGGTGAGGCCCTTTTTGGTAAGAAATATTACTTGTTTATTAGTGAATTTACTTTTCCATCGTACATTCAACTCAATTCAATTCAACATTTATGATGAATGATTATTAGATGCTGTGCAGGGATGGTAGCAAAATAAATTTAAGGGGGAGTCAAAATCCTATAGTTGGGGCGACCTATATACCCCGCTGGGGTTCAGTGACAAAGCCCCAGTCGTGGGGTCAAGGGAGCGAACGCCCCTCGCGCTTATATGATCTGTTGATTTTGAACAAAATACGATTAATTTGCTATTTTTAATAGGCCAATTTGTTTGGAATTTAGCAGGCAGTTTCTCAGTTTTACCTTTTGTATGCTAACATTATACTGTATGTGAATGATGCAGTGACAAAAGGAGAGTTGTTACTGAGGGTGCTATACAAGACACAGAAAGACTTGGCGTCATTAAAATGCGTTTGTTTCTCAAGTACGTTAAGCACCTATCAGTAGCGGATCTAGAGGGTGAATACGGTAGTAGTACCAGGCTCTACTACTTTTGGATTTTGTATTTTATGACAAAACTATGAAATTATGGGTGTTGCCTGGGCAACTAGGGCAACACCCCTGCATCCGCCACTGCTGTGATCTTCATAGAGCCGGCCTTGAATTTGGGCTTTGTAGGGGCAAGGCCATTTTTGGATTAATTTTAAGTGGTACTACAGGGCACCTGAGGCCATTTTGTAAAAATTGTATCCTTTTAAATTACTGAAAGGGGAACCAAGGCCAAAGTGGCCTTGATGTCAAATTTTTAAGGCACTGAAGCCAAATGAGAGGGCACTGGCACCAAATGGCCTTGGTGCCTTGGTTAAATTCAGCCCTGATAGAGCACTCTATAAATATTTTGCAATAATAATACTAATTTACTTTTTAGGTAAATTCAGTGATGATTAATAGAAACAAACTACAATAGTGTATGTACATACTATGGTGGATAAGTAATACTTCTTTATATCTTTCTAAAAACATACAGATAAGGATACAGATAATTTTAAATAAACTGTGATGTCATTCCATAAATTAAAACCTGATATAGTTTTAAAAAATTGATTTTATGTAAATCAATGGAATGGAACACTAAACTACATGAATAATGTATTTTATTTGAATTGAAAAACAACTTTCATTTCATTAAATGTTATTTCAACCTACTAATAAAAGAATTTTGATTAGGCGCCCACATACACCACACCACATCAATATGATGTCATGCAATGTATAAGCGCTTCCTACAGATTTAAAATTGTCATAAAAAAATATTACTTTACAACATCTGGAAACAATCTGTCAGCTATTTAATGAGGGTTAAGAGATTTAAGAAACATTCTTTACATGTTAATAATAGTATCACTGTACCGAGACTGGTGCCAGCCATCAGGAGCAGAGCTCATTACATGCTAATAGTGGCGATGTACTGTGTATGTTAATAACAGTATAGCTGTATTGAGACTAGTGCCAGTCATCAGGAATGGAGCTTCTTGTGTGTTATTAGTGGCGCTGCAGAGCTCGAATTTGGGCTTTGTAGGTGCAAGGCCATTTTTGGCCTGATCTGGTGTGATAATAGTATAAACATGGCACCAGAGGCCATTTTGTACAAATTGTATCTTTATATATTACAGAGAATAAGGAGAACCAAGGCCAAAGTGGCCTCAATTATTTTCAATTTTTTAAGGCACTGAGGCCAACTGGGAGGGCACCGGAGACAAATTGGCTTGGTGTGTTGGTTAAATTCGAGCCCTGATGCTGGTCTGTGACTGGAGACTAGAGTATGTTCATCAGGAAATGGTGCATGCCAGAATCTTTGTAATACCTTATGAGTTTTTTTTTTATGTCAATGGTGCCTTTCAAAATCAGATCCTGAAGGTTCCCCAGACTTTCGACCAGTCTGTTGTTTTCTTTATTAGATATTTAGATACTCATGTGTGCTCATTTTTATCATAATTACAGACTTGCAAAATTCATAGTTAATCGATTTAAGGGTTGTCGTCATCAGCAAATTACATGATGATTAACATGCCATATTTAGCTAATTAAGCCAGTGAGTTAACCAATCTAATAGTTAACATTTTTGTACCACCCGAGATGTTTTCTGGCTGAGGGGCCCACAGATAAAAAAGTAAGCTTTACTGCGACCATCAGCCGAGTTGGGGCTGTGATACCTACTCTCACCAGTTCACCGGACAAGCGAGAATCAAAAATTTTCATTTGCCAATGCAATCAATTTTTACAATTTTACAATTTCAAACATTTATTTCACATACTATCTTAAGCAATAAAACGTGTTAAGCAGGGAAAAACAATAACTTGTAATTTTGCTTATAGTCTTTGTGATTCTAATAGAAATTCCATGGGTTACTATTAATGTAGGGGTTATTATAATAGACAAACCTTTAAGAGGGGTTACTAGAATAGAGTAGGTATTACTAATAGAGTAGTGGGTTAGCATTAGAAGCTTTATGGTAGCCATCTTCAACCAAGACTAATCACGCCTCTATAAAGTCCAAATTTGGGGGCCTGCAGGTACTAGGCTAGTCATCTGGAGAATTTTGCAGGTGTTGTTTAATGTACATTCAATACATCTCACGTCAGAGATGGGAAAATGTCTACCGTAGTCAATCTCCCTGATGCAAAGACATCTAATTAATTTGGGCTTGTAATTAGCATGCTATGATTTCATGATTGGTGGTCAGCTCTCCTGTGACATGTGAACCAGGTCATGCAGCCAGGTCAAACCTAAATTAAAATCCAACCATGTAATTTAGATTGTTTCTAGTGTCTAATAATTAATTCAAGCCTCAAGATTTAATGAATATTCATGACATAATAACTAAAGAAACTTACGTATGGTCGCTACCTTTTTTTAAATGCTAAAGTGAATGAAATTATGGACAGAAAGGATCTCTCTTTAAAGGGAATGAATTAAAAGATTGGAAAGATTTTCTTATTTAGGATCTATGAATGTATAATTTTCAAGGAAGAATAATAACAGTGGTGTCATTTTAACCCGGCGCCCGGCGTGGTCCCCGTGTATTACGATTTTTGCGCCGGCTATTTAGGTATCCCAATGAAGCCGTTTTGAGTGGATGCAGTTTTAATGAAATTCGA